>CAWUDS030004100.1:0-113343 GCA_963859935.3 Lathyrus sativus | reverse complement strand
GTGCATTCTGTGCCTGGAGATCCTTAACTGATTGTTCAAGAGCCATTGCTGAAATAAACAGCGAGAAGATGAGAAACCTGTGCACAATTATAAACCTGTGATGCAATGATATGGGAATGCATATGCAATGTTTTCAAGGACCGCAGGATTTAAATTTGCTTAAACAAACAAGAAAGTAACTTTTTATTAGTAATAACTTGTTTTGCCTTTTAGGCTTACAAAAAATGAAAACGAAATAAGTACAAAAGATGGGGTTTTAAGTCTCCCATGGACGTTTCCTCTTTGTGTTGAGGTATGAGTTGAGGTTTCGTTCCTCATGAAGTAGCTTTGTTAGCTCTAGGATCCTTGCTTGGCTTGCTTTGTAATGAGCCTCGAAAGTATCCCTTTGCTCTTTCAGTTGGATCCATGATCTCTGCAAGTCTTCCATATCAGTAGGCATGTCTGGGTGAAGGATGGTATAAGCTGTGTCTCCTTCAGCAACAGGTTCCATGGCAACTGGTAGGATGGCAGGATATGGCATCATGAGTGTCTGAGCACGAAATCGTACCTATCTGAGATAAGCCTCCATAGGAATGGTGTACTTAGGCTCCAGTGTCTTGCTGTCAATCCTGTTTACCTTTCCCCAAGCTCGTATGAATCTCTGGCGGTAACCCTGAAGATCGTTGTCGTAGTCAAACACAATGCCCTGAATCAACATGTCATGTGGACCATCGCTCCGGGCGTAACCAAACTGTCGTAAAGCTAGAGATGGGTTGTAGGTGATGCCTCCTCTTATGCCTAGAAGTGGCACATTAGGAAACTCCCCACAACGGTCAATGATGGTGACATTCTCCAAGTAAGGTAGGCACTGGATTGTGACTCAGGAATATGTTGATGGCATGAATGTCTATGAACTGATCAGGATTGGGGAACAACACTAAGCCATAAATCAATAAGGCTAAGATCTCCTCAAAAGCATCGTAGCTCATAGCCTTCAAGAACATTTGAGCTTTATCCACTAATACCTTGGCAAGAATACCTTTAACTCCACTTCTCGTCTCTAGAACAATGTCAGACTTCTTCAGATGTAGAGCTGCAGCAATAACTTCTGGTTTAAGCTCCTTCTCTAAGCCTGTGAATGGCTTCTGATCAAGAACAGGTATACCCAGAAGTTTAGAGAACTCCTCCATGGTTGGAACCAGCTGATAATCAGGAAATGTAAAGCAATGGTGCTTAGGGTCAAAGAACTGAAACAGCACACTCATCATGTCTTCACTGAACCCTGAAGTAACTAGATCCAATAAGTGACCATGTCTCTTGTTGAACTGGGAATGATCAGGCACTAGAGAAACCAACTCCTTGAGCTTAGCAGGTATCCCTACAAAGTTGATCCTGATGGTGTTTCTACGAGCAGAAGCCATGACCTGCAACAAAGAACAAAGATAAATCCTTTGGTCCTTGAAATGGTTAGGGAAAATGATATGCTTATGATGCATGATGATGTCATGATGTCATGCTCAATCACAAACATGTGGCACACACAAACAAGTCACACCATAGCCCTAGGTTTAAAGGCTTGCATGAGGTTCAAAGGCAAGTACCCTCCCCTGAAGTTAGATGGTTCATCCTGTCCTACAAAAGTAACCAGGTTCTAAGGGATCTCAATATCATTGATCCTTCACAAGGGTGGTTGTTCAGAAGGCAACTTACTTGCCAACCAAAACCCTCCAAGTTTAAGATCTCAATGAGCGTAGTATCGAGTGTCAACCAACTTCAGTCTGCACCAAAGCCGGTTACCTCACTACTTTCTAAAGGCCAAGATGAGTTAACTAGGGTTCTAAAAGTCAGTTAGTGCATTGACAACATATGCAGCCTCAATATTATCCTCAACTTGACTTAAGGAATATAAGCACCAACCAAGAAGTCGCACTAACTATGGCCACCAGATCAACCGTATCGATATACGTCATACAGTTTCCTTGGTCTATTGCCATTTACCTAAGGTACACTAGATCCGGGTTAGGACCTTTCACACATAAGAGCACCCCAACAATATAATAATAAAGCAAACAAGGCAAACAATTTAAAGTGATCTTAATTCCTAAGGGTACCCCTCTTAAATAGATCCCCAGCAGAGTCGCCAGTTCTGTAACACGGTGGGAGAACTGACTTTAAACAATGTTGCGGATAGCAAGAGTCGCCACCGACTTTTATTTTATCCATAAGGAAAGGTTATAAAAGAACAGGAAAGACCTTAGAGAATATTTTGGGTCCGGGGGGTAGGTTATGAAAAGGGAAGGTGTTAGCACCCTTTTCATCCATGGTTATCCATGGGCTCTTAGGTACTTAAGCTCACTTTTGAATTGTTTTGAAAGTGTAGTGTGTGAATAGCAAAAAATTTCAGAATAGTTTAATAATAATCCGTGTATGGATGTGAAAAAAACTTGTTTGAAAATTTTGTTGGAAATTTGTTTAAGTGTGAAAAAGTTTTGAAGTGAGCAAGTTGTTATACCCCAAATTTGGCCAACCACTCTGGCATATGTATTATTTCATCTGCATCAACATGAGGCGTAAAAACATTACATAGCATATTTTAATTTGCACTTTTACAGGGATATATAAAAAAAAAAGAGAAGAAGAAAAGAGATGTGTATTCAGAATATATGGAGAATAAGGAGGTCATTTTCTTAAGTAAAAAAAATATAATTGAGACAAATGCATGAGGTGGGGTTTGAACCCACCACCTCTTGCTCCACATCTTCTCACCCTTACCACTCAGCCAAACGCGCGCCTGTGATTACAAGGAGATAGAAAAGGTATACATGTTAAAAGAAAAGCAAAAGGCGCATGAATAAAAAATTGTGGTGGATTCTGCTCCCACCAAGGTTCGAACTCGTGACTATATGGTAAATGCGCGCATGACTTAACCACTGGGGTGGTGATACATCCAGTGATTATCCCACCCCAGTGTTCTTAAATACATTACTTCATTCCATTTTGGCTGGGCAAGCTTGAAGCATTTTGGCCGTGCGTGAAGGAGGGAAGAGAGGGGAAGACATAACCATTTTTGATGAGACAAAATCCAGTCTTGCTTATTTTTGTACAAGAATTAATTGGGCCCTTCCGGTTTCTGCATTAGAAGTGTATTGATCAAATTGCATTTGAAATTGCAAAAGGGAGGGAAGTGGCTTAACCATGTTTTGAGGTGTCCTGCAGTTTTCCATTTTTAGGCCAAACACCCAAAGGTACTTCGCTCTGGGTGTTGCTGAATCTATCACCAATATGGACAAGCAAGCAGCCACTACAAGCCTGCAGCAACCCTAGTCTGTACCACCTTCCCACTCCAACAACAGCTACGAAGGACAAAGCTCAGTAAAAAAAATTGGATTTCAAATGGGAGTATAAAAAGTTAAAGGGGGGAGCAAACCCTAGCAGCCACACTCCTTCGCCAGACATCATAGAAATTTTAGAACTCCATCCATTTCTTTTTTTTGAATTTTTCTCAAAAGGAAGTCAGGGGCAGCTTCAAGCAAGGAGGATCTCTCAAAACTTTTTGCTGTTGAGTCTCCTTACCAGGTATGGAGATCTGAACTTCTTCATTGCACGCATAGACCATGATTAGGTTTTACCAAGTTTGTTTATAAACTCTGCATATACTGGAAATGTTGAATGTGTTCACATGGTCTTTTTTACTTCCTGATAACAGTTTTAAAGTGTGTGTGTTGTATGCTTTATATTTGACATCTGCTGAGTGTGTTTGGTTGATAACATTGCTGGGTTTTGAGTATGAAGCTTTTCCCTGTTACTACTTAAATGAACTTGTAGAGTCTTAGGTTTTTGGAGTTGTAATGCTGTGGAAGTTTTAACCTGTTTATGGTTTGTTACTTAGATCTGAACCACTAGTTGGTTATGTTTGTATCCAACTCTGAGATGGACCTATTGCATTGTACATCATGATGCCTCTACTAGAACATTCTGCTCTTATGGATCTATGTGTATAACTTTTCAAGTCTGGATCTTGACTGTTAGCTGCCATCTAGGTTTGTTAATCTCATATGCTTTAAACTTCATTTAAGACTCAGAAGAAATTTTAACTGTTGGTGTATATTTGACCATGTTGTGTCGTTGAGTCTGTTGTTAACATGCTGTGTGGTCAGTTTTGAGCTCCTCTCTTGCTATGTCTTTTGCTCTTGCTTGATGCTCAGTTTTGAGTTTTGTTTTGTGCTAGTGTAGAGTTTGTTGCTTTTGTGCTATGTATGTGCTGTAGTTAGGTTTGCATTGCCAGCATGCAGCAGCATGATGTTTAGGGGATTTATTTGTTTCTCTCATAATTCTAAGTTCCTGTCTTGTTTTATTTATCCCTGCTGTTTGAGTTTGATTGAGGTTCACAACCTTAGTTTTAGTTCAGGTTGAGTTCGTGCCCATGTGGTATTTCTTATGTATTTTGTTCCAGTAGGATGTATGCCTGTAGGTGTTGTTTGCTGTGTTTGTGGAGCATCACATTCACTATTGTTTTAGCTTGTATGAGGAACATAATGCAGGGTGTTTGTCAAGTTTCAATATGCTGTTGTATTAAAGTGCAGGATTTGTGTGTGCCTTGTGTGTGTTATGTTCATGATGGGTGGTTTGTCTCTTAACAGCAAAATCAAATGATTGGTTATTCTGTCTCAGCATTCTTGTGCATTTATGATTGATTACTTCCTTTTCACCACCTGCTTTGTCTTAATTTCTATAGCAGCATATACTTGGCATAATGTTTATATGAGGGACACTCTTGTTTTTTTTGCCTAGTCTCATTTCCACTTACAAGTTGTTGATTGATGTTGCTGTGATCAAGAGCCAAACTGCTTGCTTCTTTTTCTTCTTGCTTGCTGTCAGCAGATTTTCATGTGAATAGAGTAGGGGCACAGTTTGTGGTCTTGTTTGTTTTTGAGCTTGAGTTTTGGCTAGTGCAGAAATGAATATCATATTCTGATCAAGATTTGGAACCTCCCTCCATCTTTAACACATACCAATCTTGTTTTGTAGTTGAATTGATCATATGAATTGTTTTTGTTTGCATTTGGATTAGCTGTTGGAGTTATTGACATCCTGTTATTCTGAAATTCTAGTTTGTTAACACTTTTGTTGTCATCATCCTGCAGTTTTTCTTCAATCTTGTTTTGAATCTAAAAGGAAAAAACTGACCTTTAGCAGTAGGAGCAACTTGAGCTTTGAACTTCCTTTTCTTTTTTTTGAAACTTGTAGTCTTTGATTTTGCTTTTAAATCCACTGCATACCTTTAACTCATTGATGCTAGCAGTTTGAAGCTTTTCTGGTAGAAACTATTGCTTGGTAGGAAGGTTAACCTTTTGATTATATAGCAGTATAACAGTAGGAAGGATATGCTGTTATTGTTGGGGTTTGGTTGGGCATGGTTTTGACTTTTGTTTTTTTTATGGATATTTCTGCTGTGCTTATGCTTTAGTGTGTATTTGGCTTAAGAGTTGCAAAACTGTTGGGTTACTCGTTGGAAATACTGTCAAAACATCATGCTGGTTTGCTTGTCAGTATATTTGAAATCAGAATTTATTCGCAATTTGATAAGGTATACAATGCAGTCTTGAGTTTATGTTTTGGCTTTGGCTTAGATGTACAAACTTGTTGTGGTTTTGTTATATTTGATTTGCAAATTTGATAATCCTCACTTGCTTCCTTGAGAAGTTGTTGTTTTTTTTCTTTGGATTCAATCTATATGTGGATTTTCAATCATGATTGAATTCTCTCTTGCTCATGTTGCTGTCAATTAGAGCTATTGGTATTCATATTGCACATTATAATTTTGCTTTGCAACTTCATTCGTATTTTAAATTACAAGCATGATTGGGAAGTTTGAATAGCATCTTTATAATCCCCATTAATAAACATGTGAAATAGACTCTGAGTCTGTTTAAATCCATGAGGTTTTGTTTTACTTTCAATGACTTTTGCTTTTACATTTGTGTTGTTTATTTTTTGCCCAGCAATTGTTAATGTTTACTATGTATATTCTTCATTCCAATTTAAATATTGGACGTATCACCGCCCCAGCGGTAAGACCTTGCGCATTGCATCCCCATGTACCAGGTTCGAGTCCTGCTGTGGACAAAACCATCCTTTTTATCTCCCTTTTCTTTCTTCCTTTATATCTTTATCTCTTTCTTTTGTATTTTTCTTTCCTTTTCCATATCACCAAGCGCATATGCGCCCCAGTGGATAGGTGTTTGCTGTGTATCCAAAAGGAGGTGGGTTCAATTCCCACCTCTTGCACTTTTTATAAGTCCATTAATTATTTATTTTGTTTTAACTATATAATTTCCAAAATCTATAATTTTTGCATATTTAATTATTTTTGATCTTTTCTTTTTGCCAATTATTCATAATAATGACTATTTTCACTTAATCGAATGACATTTCAATTATTCAAATTTTTAAGACCCTTGTTTTGTTTACCTTGTATCTTGTAAGTTTTTTCTCATCATCTCAAATAAAGTTCTCGTATTGAATTAAAATTAGAGGATTGGGTGTAGTCCCCTTCTTCTTCAAGTGTTGGGACGCCCACTGTAGTGAGGGTGGTCTCGACACTCGTCTTTCAATACGCAGACGCTTCTAAATTTTTATTTTTTTTTTTTTTTTTTTTTTTTTTCTCTCCTAAAAAACCTCGGTCCCGTACCAAGTCCATTTTCAAACCATCTTTTATTAAATTATTTTTTCGTATTGAATTAAAAAGAGGGGATTAAGTGTAGTCTTCTTCCTCTCCGAGTGTTGGGATGCCCACTGTAGTGAGGGTGGTTTAGACACTCGTCTTTCAATACGAAGACTTTTCCACCCCTTTTCCTCCTAAGACCTCGGTCCCGCACCGAGTGACTTTTCAAACCTTCCTTCCTAAAACCTCGGTCTCGGACCGAGTCCATCTTTAAACCATCTTTAATAAGAGAATAAATTTCTCTTTGTATCGAATTAAAGAGAGAAGATTAGGTGTAGACCTCTTCTTCTCCGAGCGTTGGGATGCCCACTGTAGTGAGGGTGGTCTCGATACTCGTCTTTCAATACGAAGACACGACTTCTTTCATCACCTCTCCTTTCACAATTTCCTTCTGTAACCTTTCACACCTAAAACCTCGGTGTCGCACCGAGCGCATTTTCAAATCATTTTCACAACAAAACTTGAATGGTCGTGGAGTGGTTAGGCGTAGGCCTTCTCCTATCCCGAGTGTTGACGTTTACCGTAGGGTTCTCTGTCGCAAAACACTTACCATTCAAAGCCAAAAACACCTTTAATAAGAGAATGAAGTTCTCTTTGTGTTGAACTAAAGAGAGAGGATTGAGTGTAGTCTTCTTCCTCTCCGAGTGTTAGGATACTCACTGTAGTGTGTGTGGTCTTGATACTCGTCTTTCAATACGAAGACGCCTCGTTCGCCACACCTTTTTATAACAAAAACTTTGAGATAACGAATTGGGTACTACCCGTAGGGGTTACTATCCGAGGACCTGTCTCGCCCCTAAAAACGATCCAATCAATCAAACGTGATTTCTTGCCCCGCGTGGCGAAAACTAATCAATCTTTCAAAAAGGATATGTTACGTCCGTTCTACCGCAAACAGGTAATGCCTAAGTCTCCAACGAGCGAGCAGCAAAACACCTAACTGCTAGAATGCGCACGATAGCATCATCCATAAAAGGCATCAACACACCGTAGGCCGAACTACGGCTGCTCTGATTCTCTACTTTTTTCAAGTAGAGATACGTAGGCACAAGGGCCACAATCCTTGCCGAGCACATTCCCCCATATCTGTAGTTTCCCGAACTACGTCGACTCTGACTTTCTCACATCCGTTGAGAATACGTAGGCCTAGGACCGCGAAGTCCTACCGAGTCCGTTCTATCTCCTTTCTTTCCCTCGTCACCCCTTTGTTTCCCGTTTCTAAACCCTTCCCTTAACCCTTTTGGAAACACACTTCTTATAGCATAATATTTAAGCAAATAAATTCACACGTCGACAAACAAAAGGTTCCCATCGAGTACGATGGATGCGAGGGGTGTTAATACCTTCCCCTTGCATAACCGGCTTCCGAACCCATTCATGGTTGCGAGACCATCTTATCCATTTCTTTCTTAAGGTTTTCTCGATATTTTCCTTTCCCCTCATGGGATAAATAAAGTTCGGTGGCGACTCTTCTGTCTATCCTTCTCGCCTCCCCGTCGTTGCGCGATGCATTTTTCGAGTAGCGACAGCTGGCGACTCTGCTGGGGATGACCTAGCAAGCCACGCCTATTTTGTTTGTCGCATTTGTGCTTTATTTGTTTTGCTATTTATTTTATGGTTATGTTTCTTTCTAACTTATTGGGTTCACTTGGTTTGGTTTGTGAGGATAAAGCTTTCTACCCGAGCTTTCGAGCATACACACTAAGTTAGGAGGTGGATTCTTTCTGATTTGCGAGACTTAGGACTCGTTGAGTTGGATTGAATCTCACCGCTCAGAGGAGACTCCGTTGGAATAATTATGTCTTACGTGTAGTCGTAATGGCGTTCTTACCTTCAGCTTGAGAGTCCGCGATTCTGAGGACCTTTTGTAGAACCTTATTCCAAAGGTTGCTAAAATATAACTCTGTGTTCATCCTTTTGAAGGGATTACCGTCTTACGAGTAGTCGTTATGATGGGAAACTTTTGAGGGTTAGTGCATGGGACTCTGTTTGAAAAGCCTTTGGAATACCCTCTTATAAGCCGATAGATTTCCCGCCCGAGGTGAGAGATATCTCGTTGTGCTGTCTTGCAGAAAAAATTTTTTGACCTTCATCCTATCCGTTTGTCAGTATGAACAGTTATAGTGGGTTCCTTGTACTAATGTTGTTTGGTCTCAAGGCGAAGCGCTGGTCCGTCACGGTCAACAACACAACAACTTTTGATCCCCTGTTGCATTTGCATATTCATTTGCATTTCTTTGCATGTCTTGCATATTGCATCATTATTCATTTGCATAGAGGTGTTCTAATTTTGTGGGCGTAATTGCTTCATGTGGTTTTTCCATCCGGCTTGTACCAGAATTGAAGATCATTCCACCAAAAGGAAACCAACAGAGACAACTATGGAACAGATTCGAGAAGAACTAAGGGAAGTTCAGAGCCAGTTGGGGCAGTTTGTGGCAAAGATGCAAGCGCTGCGCTTGGATCAGGATGCACTCAGAGAGGAGAATAATCAACTGAAGACTCAGATGGGCCTGATAACAGAAGTCATGAGGAATGTGTTGAGAAGGGAAGGCGATCATGTGCCCGAAGCTGCAGCAGAGATGGCCATCCCACCTTTACATGTGGAACCTCTCCCAAGGCGTGAAGTGCCTCAAAGATATCTTACACAACCTGAGGTTCCAGCATTTCCTCGCCAACAACTACTTCCTGTTTCCCGAGACAATCCTAGGATTATGAGGTATGCTCAAAGGACGAAGCAGTCCGACAGAATGTTCGACCAGATCCCTATGACTTATGCTCAGTTGTTGCAACTCTTGCTTCAACTTCGGTTGGTTAAACTCCGGACTATGGCTCCGTTGACTGGCGAGCCACCACAAGGCTATGATGAAAATGCCCATTGTGATTTCCATTCTGGGGCACCGGGGCATAATATCGAGAATTGCAAAGCCTTTAAGCACAAGGTTCAGGATTTAATCGATTCAAGAGCATTTGAGTTCATGCCGAGCAATGGTCTTATTCCAGAAAATGTGGATGTTCCTATTCTCTCCCCTGAATTTGCATCAGGTCAGGAGCCTGCCTTGCAATCTGTGACCCTAGAGTCTCCCTGCCCGCAGCTATTGCCCGTTCCTAGGCCAAGCCTAAGAATGAAAGTTCCTGAACGAAGGGAGTCCCCGATACCTCAGACTCAGTCTCCCGATGTCTCAACTATTCAAAGTCAACGATCCTTTGGGTCTTTGCATCGGACATCTGTTCCCCGCCAGAGTCAGCAGTCATACTGTCATCAGCCGCGTCAGCACGCCCGACGAAGGCCAAGGAAGTCAGAGAGACATTTCACTCGGTTGCCATTGTCGTACAGTCAGATAGTGCCAAACTTGATCAGAGGTGGTTTGATTGTGCCGAAGAAAGCTGATCCAGAGACTTCTTCACATCCTTCAGGTTCTGATGTCGACGCCCGCTGTGAGTACCATGTTGTGGCGCAGGGGCATTCAACCAAAGACTGTAAGGTGCTAAGAAGCAAGATTCAAACTCTGCTTGACTCCAACATGTTCTCTGTCACACCTCAGGGTATCCAGATCAACGATCTTCCTTCGTCCAGTCATGTGGGTTCGGCAGCTAATGTCATGGAGGGATTCACCGAGAGCATATGTTCAGAAGAGTATCAGACGGATTTCGATGAGCAACTCTAGAGATGGCTGGTTCAGCAGCAAGTCAAGAATGAAAGCCCAGTTCCCCGAAGCTGGCAATCTCTCTATCATGTTATTCCTTTGCATTTGTAGTTTCTTTTCTGTTAAAGTGCGAACCTATTTGAAAATCTTATTTGTAGAACTTGTTTGTTTTCAATTGATAATGATAATGAAATGAATATGCATGTTTTGATTAAATCCATTCGTGTTCACTCAATATTGCATTTTTTTCAATAATGTCAAACGCTTGTTTAAGCGGAATTCCTTGAGGGAGGATGACGAAATTGAAAGACGCGCAAGCTTCCGAATATATGCTTTTGAATAAAATCTCTGCTGATGATGTACAGGCATTGTTTCAAATTCCTAAACACAGGAGAAATAAGGATGTTAATCCCTTGTCAACCACTTTGAGCCTAGTTGTAGGAGTTTCTTTCTGAAAACGAAAAAACCTCAATCTTAACCTGGGGCAGGATAGGTGTCAGTTAATTCGACTAAAACATCTGAATTACAAACGGAACGTCCGTTCGAGGATCAATCACACCTGTATAGGTCGTACCTAAAGAACCACTGTGGTTATCCTTCACCAGCCAAGGAGTGAGACAGTCACAATCCCTCTTCAACAAGTCAGACCAGCCGGCGTCACACGATTTATTCAAAAGAGAATCAAAAGAAAAGAAAAAAGCCCGCTAAGTCGATAACTTGAAAACAAGTGGCTTAGGCAAAAAAATTGGGGCATCCCGCTGGACTTCAAAATCAGAAGATGTGCTCAAAAGAGTCAGTCTAGGCAAAAATAGGGGAATAAGAATGACGAAGAACAAGTCGTGTGAGCCAGACACCATAGACGAAGAGCGAGTGGCTGTCACTCCACAAACTTGTGGTTTCCTGAACCATCACTCCGGTCATTTAACCTTTGAGAAGTGAGCGCTTGTGTCGAATTAGCTGAACATAGGATTGGAGAATATTAAGGAGAGTGGGTGGGTTAAACAGAACTTTGAGCCTCATATCTTTTCTTTCAAATCGTGAACCTGACCAAGTTACAACCTTCAAAAGTCCTAATTGAAGCTGGTTTGTTTCGAAAGCATACTTCGGTAAAGATCGCGTCGAAACTGACTCCTAAAAGGATTTTTCTTACCCTATGGGTATGGATATTGATATTTCTGATAGGTGATTCGTTCACTAAATGCCACAACTTTTTTCCAGTGAACAGACTTGGATTTTAAAACTGTCATATGCACTGCATTAATATTATCTTTTGCAAAACGAATTGTTTTACTCGCGAGAAAGCATTTGACATCAGGAAAGTTTCTACAATGCGAAGTTTGATAGAAATAAGATATAGAGCGCCCGAGTACTCCTTTGAGCAGGGGCAAGTCATGACAGGTAAACGTAAGCAGAGCCGGTCATTCCTAGATGCAGTTAATCTGGGGCAATCCGGTCGAGACTCATCAAACCACTCGAAGGCCAGTCGAAGACGCCATTTTCTAAGGTCCGTTAATCTGGGGCTACCAGGTCGAGATTAGATGAATCTCTCGAAGTCAAAAGCACTTCTCCAATCCAGCCAATCAGGGGCAAAGTCACTTCAAAGCTGGGGCAGGCCACCCCATGAGCATGACAACTATCCTTAAAGGGAATTAACTTGAAGCACTTCTTCGGGGTTCGAAGCGCTGAGGCAGTTCATATCTAACCATCAGGGTACCGAAATTTCAGGTTTCCTTTCGAGGAAGGTTTTTACAAAAAAAATCCCACAGGCTGGGGCAAAATCGGAAACAAAGGAGGTGTGTTCCTCTCCATGTCTTCAGAACTTATCAGAGTCATAGAAGCAGAGTTGGGTTTACTTCCCCAGTAGTGGAGCGAGTGCAGTACTGTTATCCCCACAGAGTCTAAATGGTTGACTCCTGTCCCCTCAGAGTCTAGGTCGTTGACTCATTCCTCAAGCGGAAGTCGTATTTGTTGAGTTTTACCTCACTTTCCCCAAGCAGAGATTGATGTTGATTCCCTCCTTATCTAATCCCCAGCCAAGTCAGTGGAATTAATCTTCCTCCCCACAGAGTAAGGCTGACTCAGAGATCGTTCATCTCCATCCCCAGCAGAGAGAGTGTGGGATAGTCCTCCCAGTAAATCCTATTCAACATCCCTAGCAGATAGTGGGTTCAACCTCCGACAGAATGGAGCTATTCCTCAGCAATCTGCTGTGTTTCCCCAGTAGAGCTATTCTGGCTAATCATTCATAGCCGATTTCCCCGGTAGAGTGGAGTTGTTGCCTCCAGCCAAGTTGCTTGATCCCCAGAAGAGTTGTAGGCTGATAGGCCATCCGGGACGTTCTCCGCAGCAGAGTTTGATTTTAAATCCCCATCGGAGTGGTCTTGTTCTTAACAGGAGCAGTTTTACCCAGAAGTTTTCTCGGAGGCCATCCACGGCTTGCATTCCCCAGCATGAGTTTATTTGCGCTAAAGGCGTATCTAGCTCTGACTCAACGGAGTTGGCTCTTTCTCTTTAGCATTTATTTTGCTAAAGTTGGTTCATTTGCATCTACATTCATGCATAACATCTACCCAAATGCGAAGCATTTCCATTTCGTATGGAGCATTTCGCCATATTCAAACATACGCATGTGAAACATATGCCAGGTTGTTATCCCTTTTTATTCCCAAGCGCATCTCCGGCAGTTATCAGTATATTTATCAAGCCTGTATGGAGTAGAGATCTCCAGCAAAGATCATTGGCAGTTGTGTTCATCTTATCACTCTCCCTAACAGAGCTTGTTTTCCGACTTTTGGTCGATGTTAATCTTTCTAAGCGATCCTAACTTTTGGTTAGTAGCTTGTTTTCCGACTTTTGGTCGATGTTAATTCTTAGCGATCCTAACTTTTGGTTAGTAGCTTGTTTTCCGACTTTTGGTCGATGTTAATTCTTCTCAGCGATCCTAACTTTTGGTTAGTAGCTTGTTTTCCGACTTTTGGTCGATGCTTTCTTTCTAAGTGATTCTAACTTTTGGTTAGTAGCTTTTCTCGACTTTTGGTCGATGCTTTCTCTCTAAGCGATTCTAACTTTTGGTTAGTAGCTTGTTTTCCGACTTTTGGTCGATGCTTTCTTTCTAAGTGATTCTAACTTTTGGTTAGTAGCTTGTTTTCCGACTTTTGGTCGATGCTTTCTTTCTAAGTGATTCTAACTTTTGGTTATTAGCTTTTCTCGACTTTTGGTTGATGATATTCTCTCTAAGCGATTCTAACTTTTGGTTAGTAGCTTGTTTTCCGACTTTTGGTCGATGCTTTCTTTCTAAGCGATTCTAACTTTTGGTTAGTAGCTTGTTTTCCGACTTTTGGTCGATGCTTTCTTTCTAAGTGATTCTAACTTTTGGTTAGTAGCTTTTCTCGACTTTTGGTTGATGATATTCTCTCTAAGCGATTCTAACTTTTGGTTAGTAGCTTTTTCCGACTTTTGGTCGATGATCTTTCTAAGCGATCCTAACTCTTGGTTAGTAGCTTGTTATTCCGACTTTTGGTCGATGTTTTGAATGTTGTCCTTTGATGGGTGCTCGTTCCACACAGAGTTATCTGGTTAAGCCTTCCCCAACAAATCAGCCGTTGCGATCAGTGCATGTTATCTCCGGACTTTTGTTCACATTTCTTCTTTCTCCTACGGTTGGCAAATTTCTGGTTCTTCGGTATTCAAACCGTCTTTTACCCTGAATGTTCGAAAGCCGTCCGCATTCATCCCTTCAGGCCCAAGCCGTTTGAATAGGGGCAGCTGTTATACCCCAAATTTGGCCAACCACTCTGGCATATGTATTATTTCATCTGCATCAACATGAGGCGTAAAAACATTACATAGCATATTTTAATTTGCACTTTTACAGGGATATATAAAAAAAAAAGAGAAGAAGAAAAGAGATGTGTATTCAGAATATATGGAGAATAAGGAGGTCATTTTCTTAAGTAAAAAAAATATAATTGAGACAAATGCATGAGGTGGGGTTTGAACCCACCACCTCTTGCTCCACATCTTCTCACCCTTACCACTCAGCCAAACGCGCGCCTGTGATTACAAGGAGATAGAAAAGGTATACATGTTAAAAGAAAAGCAAAAGGCGCATGAATAAAAAATTGTGGTGGATTCTGCTCCCACCAAGGTTCGAACTCGTGACTATATGGTAAATGCGCGCATGACTTAACCACTGGGGTGGTGATACATCCAGTGATTATCCCACCCCAGTGTTCTTAAATACATTACTTCATTCCATTTTGGCTGGGCAAGCTTGAAGCATTTTGGCCGTGCGTGAAGGAGGGAAGAGAGGGGAAGACATAACCATTTTTGATGAGACAAAATCCAGTCTTGCTTATTTTTGTACAAGAATTAATTGGGCCCTTCCGGTTTCTGCATTAGAAGTGTATTGATCAAATTGCATTTGAAATTGCAAAAGGGAGGGAAGTGGCTTAACCATGTTTTGAGGTGTCCTGCAGTTTTCCATTTTTAGGCCAAACACCCAAAGGTACTTCGCTCTGGGTGTTGCTGAATCTATCACCAATATGGACAAGCAAGCAGCCACTACAAGCCTGCAGCAACCCTAGTCTGTACCACCTTCCCACTCCAACAACAGCTACGAAGGACAAAGCTCAGTAAAAAAAATTGGATTTCAAATGGGAGTATAAAAAGTTAAAGGGGGGAGCAAACCCTAGCAGCCACACTCCTTCGCCAGACATCATAGAAATTTTAGAACTCCATCCATTTCTTTTTTTTGAATTTTTCTCAAAAGGAAGTCAGGGGCAGCTTCAAGCAAGGAGGATCTCTCAAAACTTTTTGCTGTTGAGTCTCCTTACCAGGTATGGAGATCTGAACTTCTTCATTGCACGCATAGACCATGATTAGGTTTTACCAAGTTTGTTTATAAACTCTGCATATACTGGAAATGTTGAATGTGTTCACATGGTCTTTTTTACTTCCTGATAACAGTTTTAAAGTGTGTGTGTTGTATGCTTTATATTTGACATCTGCTGAGTGTGTTTGGTTGATAACATTGCTGGGTTTTGAGTATGAAGCTTTTCCCTGTTACTACTTAAATGAACTTGTAGAGTCTTAGGTTTTTGGAGTTGTAATGCTGTGGAAGTTTTAACCTGTTTATGGTTTGTTACTTAGATCTGAACCACTAGTTGGTTATGTTTGTATCCAACTCTGAGATGGACCTATTGCATTGTACATCATGATGCCTCTACTAGAACATTCTGCTCTTATGGATCTATGTGTATAACTTTTCAAGTCTGGATCTTGACTGTTAGCTGCCATCTAGGTTTGTTAATCTCATATGCTTTAAACTTCATTTAAGACTCAGAAGAAATTTTAACTGTTGGTGTATATTTGACCATGTTGTGTCGTTGAGTCTGTTGTTAACATGCTGTGTGGTCAGTTTTGAGCTCCTCTCTTGCTATGTCTTTTGCTCTTGCTTGATGCTCAGTTTTGAGTTTTGTTTTGTGCTAGTGTAGAGTTTGTTGCTTTTGTGCTATGTATGTGCTGTAGTTAGGTTTGCATTGCCAGCATGCAGCAGCATGATGTTTAGGGGATTTATTTGTTTCTCTCATAATTCTAAGTTCCTGTCTTGTTTTATTTATCCCTGCTGTTTGAGTTTGATTGAGGTTCACAACCTTAGTTTTAGTTCAGGTTGAGTTCGTGCCCATGTGGTATTTCTTATGTATTTTGTTCCAGTAGGATGTATGCCTGTAGGTGTTGTTTGCTGTGTTTGTGGAGCATCACATTCACTATTGTTTTAGCTTGTATGAGGAACATAATGCAGGGTGTTTGTCAAGTTTCAATATGCTGTTGTATTAAAGTGCAGGATTTGTGTGTGCCTTGTGTGTGTTATGTTCATGATGGGTGGTTTGTCTCTTAACAGCAAAATCAAATGATTGGTTATTCTGTCTCAGCATTCTTGTGCATTTATGATTGATTACTTCCTTTTCACCACCTGCTTTGTCTTAATTTCTATAGCAGCATATACTTGGCATAATGTTTATATGAGGGACACTCTTGTTTTTTTTGCCTAGTCTCATTTCCACTTACAAGTTGTTGATTGATGTTGCTGTGATCAAGAGCCAAACTGCTTGCTTCTTTTTCTTCTTGCTTGCTGTCAGCAGATTTTCATGTGAATAGAGTAGGGGCACAGTTTGTGGTCTTGTTTGTTTTTGAGCTTGAGTTTTGGCTAGTGCAGAAATGAATATCATATTCTGATCAAGATTTGGAACCTCCCTCCATCTTTAACACATACCAATCTTGTTTTGTAGTTGAATTGATCATATGAATTGTTTTTGTTTGCATTTGGATTAGCTGTTGGAGTTATTGACATCCTGTTATTCTGAAATTCTAGTTTGTTAACACTTTTGTTGTCATCATCCTGCAGTTTTTCTTCAATCTTGTTTTGAATCTAAAAGGAAAAAACTGACCTTTAGCAGTAGGAGCAACTTGAGCTTTGAACTTCCTTTTCTTTTTTTTGAAACTTGTAGTCTTTGATTTTGCTTTTAAATCCACTGCATACCTTTAACTCATTGATGCTAGCAGTTTGAAGCTTTTCTGGTAGAAACTATTGCTTGGTAGGAAGGTTAACCTTTTGATTATATAGCAGTATAACAGTAGGAAGGATATGCTGTTATTGTTGGGGTTTGGTTGGGCATGGTTTTGACTTTTGTTTTTTTTATGGATATTTCTGCTGTGCTTATGCTTTAGTGTGTATTTGGCTTAAGAGTTGCAAAACTGTTGGGTTACTCGTTGGAAATACTGTCAAAACATCATGCTGGTTTGCTTGTCAGTATATTTGAAATCAGAATTTATTCGCAATTTGATAAGGTATACAATGCAGTCTTGAGTTTATGTTTTGGCTTTGGCTTAGATGTACAAACTTGTTGTGGTTTTGTTATATTTGATTTGCAAATTTGATAATCCTCACTTGCTTCCTTGAGAAGTTGTTGTTTTTTTTCTTTGGATTCAATCTATATGTGGATTTTCAATCATGATTGAATTCTCTCTTGCTCATGTTGCTGTCAATTAGAGCTATTGGTATTCATATTGCACATTATAATTTTGCTTTGCAACTTCATTCGTATTTTAAATTACAAGCATGATTGGGAAGTTTGAATAGCATCTTTATAATCCCCATTAATAAACATGTGAAATAGACTCTGAGTCTGTTTAAATCCATGAGGTTTTGTTTTACTTTCAATGACTTTTGCTTTTACATTTGTGTTGTTTATTTTTTGCCCAGCAATTGTTAATGTTTACTATGTATATTCTTCATTCCAATTTAAATATTGGACGTATCACCGCCCCAGCGGTAAGACCTTGCGCATTGCATCCCCATGTACCAGGTTCGAGTCCTGCTGTGGACAAAACCATCCTTTTTATCTCCCTTTTCTTTCTTCCTTTATATCTTTATCTCTTTCTTTTGTATTTTTCTTTCCTTTTCCATATCACCAAGCGCATATGCGCCCCAGTGGATAGGTGTTTGCTGTGTATCCAAAAGGAGGTGGGTTCAATTCCCACCTCTTGCACTTTTTATAAGTCCATTAATTATTTATTTTGTTTTAACTATATAATTTCCAAAATCTATAATTTTTGCATATTTAATTATTTTTGATCTTTTCTTTTTGCCAATTATTCATAATAATGACTATTTTCACTTAATCGAATGACATTTCAATTATTCAAATTTTTAAGACCCTTGTTTTGTTTACCTTGTATCTTGTAAGTTTTTTCTCATCATCTCAAATAAAGTTCTCGTATTGAATTAAAATTAGAGGATTGGGTGTAGTCCCCTTCTTCTTCAAGTGTTGGGACGCCCACTGTAGTGAGGGTGGTCTCGACACTCGTCTTTCAATACGCAGACGCTTCTAAATTTTTATTTTTTTTTTTTATTTTTTTTTTTTTTTTCTCTCCTAAAAAACCTCGGTCCCGTACCAAGTCCATTTTCAAACCATCTTTTATTAAATTATTTTTTCGTATTGAATTAAAAAGAGGGGATTAAGTGTAGTCTTCTTCCTCTCCGAGTGTTGGGATGCCCACTGTAGTGAGGGTGGTTTAGACACTCGTCTTTCAATACGAAGACTTTTCCACCCCTTTTCCTCCTAAGACCTCGGTCCCGCACCGAGTGACTTTTCAAACCTTCCTTCCTAAAACCTCGGTCTCGGACCGAGTCCATCTTTAAACCATCTTTAATAAGAGAATAAATTTCTCTTTGTATCGAATTAAAGAGAGAAGATTAGGTGTAGACCTCTTCTTCTCCGAGCGTTGGGATGCCCACTGTAGTGAGGGTGGTCTCGATACTCGTCTTTCAATACGAAGACACGACTTCTTTCATCACCTCTCCTTTCACAATTTCCTTCTGTAACCTTTCACACCTAAAACCTCGGTGTCGCACCGAGCGCATTTTCAAATCATTTTCACAACAAAACTTGAATGGTCGTGGAGTGGTTAGGCGTAGGCCTTCTCCTATCCCGAGTGTTGACGTTTACCGTAGGGTTCTCTGTCGCAAAACACTTACCATTCAAAGCCAAAAACACCTTTAATAAGAGAATGAAGTTCTCTTTGTGTTGAACTAAAGAGAGAGGATTGAGTGTAGTCTTCTTCCTCTCCGAGTGTTAGGATACTCACTGTAGTGTGTGTGGTCTTGATACTCGTCTTTCAATACGAAGACGCCTCGTTCGCCACACCTTTTTATAACAAAAACTTTGAGATAACGAATTGGGTACTACCCGTAGGGGTTACTATCCGAGGACCTGTCTCGCCCCTAAAAACGATCCAATCAATCAAACGTGATTTCTTGCCCCGCGTGGCGAAAACTAATCAATCTTTCAAAAAGGATATGTTACGTCCGTTCTACCGCAAACAGGTAATGCCTAAGTCTCCAACGAGCGAGCAGCAAAACACCTAACTGCTAGAATGCGCACGATAGCATCATCCATAAAAGGCATCAACACACCGTAGGCCGAACTACGGCTGCTCTGATTCTCTACTTTTTTCAAGTAGAGATACGTAGGCACAAGGGCCACAATCCTTGCCGAGCACATTCCCCCATATCTGTAGTTTCCCGAACTACGTCGACTCTGACTTTCTCACATCCGTTGAGAATACGTAGGCCTAGGACCGCGAAGTCCTACCGAGTCCGTTCTATCTCCTTTCTTTCCCTCGTCACCCCTTTGTTTCCCGTTTCTAAACCCTTCCCTTAACCCTTTTGGAAACACACTTCTTATAGCATAATATTTAAGCAAATAAATTCACACGTCGACAAACAAAAGGTTCCCATCGAGTACGATGGATGCGAGGGGTGCTAATACCTTCCCCTTGCATAACCGGCTTCCGAACCCATTCATGGTTGCGAGACCATCTTATCCATTTCTTTCTTAAGGTTTTCTCGATATTTTCCTTTCCCCTCATGGGATAAATAAAGTTCGGTGGCGACTCTTCTGTCTATCCTTCTCGCCTCCCCGTCGTTGCGCGATGCATTTTTCGAGTAGCGACACAAGTATCTAGGAGTAGCCTACCCTAATGTTTTAAGGTCTTTCTTATTCTTTATCCTTTCCTTAGTAAGACTATCCCTACTATAATGGAGTAGGTAGTCCTTACTTTGGATGTTAAGGGACATGTGAGGGACAATTTGACTTTGAAGGCCATTGTGGGATGTAATAAGCACATATAAGGGACCATCATCATTTTTCGAAAGGGACTCGATTCGTAAAGGCAACCATAAGGGACTTTGATGATTTTTTCTATTTGAGGGACATGCTTTATACACCCCACTTAACCATTATTCGTAGGCAACTTGAGGGATATCCTTAGGAAGTGAGACGGCGATTAAAATCGACTTACGTGTGTGACGTGTTTATTTTAATTATCTTTATTTAAAAGTGATCTAAATTTATTTTAATATTACATACATGTTGTTACACTCCCTAATTACTAACCATAATAATAATTAAATAATTAAACAACTTTACATCCAAGAAACAATTACAAAATAATAAGCAAAATAATTAAATAGCAAAGATAAATAAAATATAAATAAGCAATAATAAATAATAAAGGGGGTTAATTCTAAGTTTACTCGGCAAGACATCGCATCTTGTGCCTACGTATCCTTACGGGAGTGGAATCAGAGTAATCGTAGTTCCCCTCAATAGGGAGGTTAGAAACTTCTTGACTGTGGTCAAGGTCTCAAGGGGAATAAACGCATCTTAAGGACACGCTTACGTGGAGTGTAGAAACTCCAAATCTCTACGTTGAAATGTTAAGTTGTAATTAGGGTTAAATTAGGGATTCCACGGCGGGAAACCCTAAAATGAGCGCGGCGGCTCTTTGACCTAATGCTAAGGGTAAAATTGTAATTTTGCCTGCGGCGAGGCATTTGTGAAAATTAGGGTTTGTGAGATTGATTTTAAGAAAATGTTAATTAAATTAGATTTCTAAGGTTTTAAATAAAATATCCTAATACACTAAATAATTTTAATCATATTATCTATCTTAAAAAAAAAGTAACTTAAATGTGAAGTGATTTATTTTTATATGGAAAGAAATTTATGGTTATTATTAAAAAGTTAATTTAAATTAAAAAAACGTTTCTATTTAAGTTATTATAAAAGGTGGGGGATTAAATTGATGGGGTAATTAATAAAATAAAGTTGAAATTGAAATAAAGAGAAAAAGTTAATTAAATTAACAGGTTGATTAATTGATTAAAAAGACTGTTATTTTGAAATGGTTATTAGTTAAACAGGATTAATTTTAGGTTATTTAGGTTTATCAATTAGATAAAGGGGAGATTAAGTGGGATAATTGGGTGTTGATTAGGTGAGTGTGTGTGGTGTATCATGTGTGATTATATTACAATAATAATAATAAAACAAAACAAAAAATAAGAAAAGAAAAGAACCGGCGGAACCCTAAAATCCCTTTTCCCCCCTCCAAATCACGATCTCGATTCTCCTTTCCCTCTCCGATCGCAATCTCTTCGACCATCTCCTCTTTCTTTTTGAGGCTACATCGAAACCTGCAAAACAAAAAGACAATGATACTAATCGTATTCACACAAGATTTTTTACCCAATGAGGATCGGTGGCGGCTTGGTGTGTTCGTAGTGGTTCCGGTGATGGCGACGTCGAACGAGGAGGGTTCCGACGGCTCACGGACCGTGCGAAGGTTTTGTGGCAGTTCGAAGGTTATCGCGGCGGCTGAGGAAGGATTTGAACAGATAAGTTTTCTTACGAGTTTGGGTTTTTTTGGTAGCTATCCGTGTGTTAGGGTTTTTCTGTCCGTTCTTGTGGTTGTGACTTCTTCTCCTTCTTATAGGCTTTTGAGAACTTAATGCTTTGATTTGAGATTGATTGTGGATTTAGACCTTCCATTTTGGTTATAATCTGATTTGAAAAACATTCCTCTTCTGTTCCGAATTTGTTTAATGCTTGCTGATGGGATCACAAATTCTGATATTGTAATTGATTTGAGATTGGTTTTGATTTAATTTTGGATCGAATCTTCTAATTCTTCAAAGAATATTCTTCATTGATTTACTGATTTTGGATCGTGTGTTTGTAGGTGTGGAAAGCAAACGGGTTTGGGCCAGGGAAGAATTAGAGGCCCAGATGGAAAATTCCATGTTTTGTGATTAGGAGCTTCCATGGAAGCAAAGTTGGAGATGAAGAGTAACAACTGCAATTGCCCTCTGCGAACAGGCTGAACACATGGTATATTCTTTTCCAAATCCATCTCTATTCCTTTGGTTTTTTCTCCAAACTGAAACGTATCTGAACACCTTTATTTTTCATGTGCTAATGATGATGTTGGGGGGATACTCGGTAATTCTCCATTCTCATTCTCTGCATTTTGAGTTTTCTTGTTTGTTCTCTTTTAGAGATGTTGAATCTTGTTTTGAATAACCAGGTAGCGGATGGCCTCGACGGTAATGTAATGGTCCCAATAAAGTCGTACTTGCAGAGCTTCATCTATATGATAGCGGTTTAGGCAATTCCTCTTCTGAATGATGTTGCCATGGATGTTGGATGTTTAACTCTTGTCTTGCTCTGAAACTTGGTTAGTAATGTCCATTCAGCTTTTTATTGACATCTTGAAAGTAGTCATCACGAATTTAGTCTCATTCTTCACTCAACATTATACAGGTGGCGGTAGTCCTTAGTTGACGGAAACTTCTCGAATACCAACAACTTTGGGGATTGCTTTCTCTTTTGTTGACAGGTTTGCGATGCCGGTAACACCGTAGGCCCGTCATGATGAAGTTTACGACAGCTGCGGTTTACACAAGCATTGTGAAGCAACTGCAAGGCCTGCTGCTAATTGGCTTCTCAGATTGAGGTGGTAAGCCTTCAACATCACTCGAATTTTTAAGCTCTGAATGGAACTACCTCTAATTGTCTTCTTCTTGGATTTGCGGGTTTGTAAAAAGGAGGGAGTAACATTATAGTAATCCAAAAAATGCTATGTATTTTGAAAGTGTATTATGCACAAGGTTAACAAAAGGATGTTTGTGAAGAAGAATGTTTGGGGTTTGGAAGTTGAGGAAGGTAATAGAATGGGTAAAGATGAAGATTTGCTACTTATTTAGTGTGGAAAAGGGCTGCAAGGTTGGCTGAAGCTATGAGAGCAACGGTACGACGATCTTCATAACCTCAGCTTACTTTCTGACCATGAATTGGGCATACTCTTGGTTGTTCCTCAGAAAAGACTGTGCAGTGCTCTCATCCAAGAACTGATCTTCTTCTTCTCTCTCTCGAGTAAGTATGTTGCTACTGCATTTGTGAATCTCTGCTGCTCTGTTTTTTGCAGCCGATATCGTTGTATCTCTGTTGTAACTGACATTGGCTTTGTGGTTTATGCTTGATGTAGATTTTAGACTGAAGTTATGGCTTATGTAGTCGGCAGGGGTCTGTTTTGGCTGTGGATGTTTGAAGACATACGTTTCCTCCTCCGGAGGACCGTTGTATGGAATTTCACCAGGAGCCCATACAGAGACTTTGATCCGAGCAGGAATCGAGTCCTTGATTCCAGATGGAGTGTCCATGTGGATCTTGACTCAAGAACCATGCGGAATTGGTGGTGAATCATCGGCATGAAGGTATGACTTTGTAACTTTCTTCTGTGTGTTGTTTGTTGTTTGTCTCTGTCTTGAATCAAATATGGTCGTTAACTTCACGCTTTCTTCTCGTTATGTAGGTAACAACTTGTAAGACTGCTCGGAGCATTGCCGGCGCAAAGTATAAATAGAGAGAGAGCTTATCATAGACGCAAGCTATCACAAATGCAGAATCAGGCCTTGAAGTGATGAACCTTTAACTGAAGGTGTTTGAGAAGCGGCAAGCGAACTTGGATTGGTATTTTAAGTCCCTGGAGCTATTTTGGACAGAGTTTTAACCATTCATTCCAACAAGTTTGGGCGTCTCAAGATCGCAGTTATAATTCACAAAAACGTCAACAAGCATTTGCGGATCAGGTGAATCGGAGACTTTGCGGAGAAGCTCAAAGGACATCAAGAGGGATACTTAGAAATTTTAGGGCTTAGGACTTTTTAGGATATACACCTCTTTTGAAACTTGTAATAAAAAAAAGCATTATGAAATAATTCAATAATACATTTTATCCAAATTATTTCCCTTTTGTAAATCGTGATGAAATATTATGAATAAAATTCAACTTTCTATCCAAATTCTCTTTACAAATTGTAATAATAATAAAATATTATGAATGAACTTCACATATTTATTAAAATCATCTTCCATTTCTTCTCCATGATTTAATTCACAAACATCTCAACATACGATTCATTAGTCGAATATTCCTTGAATTAATCTGATCCAATCTTAATACTTTTGACATGAATAAGCTCCAATAATCAGTAGAAGTTTTCACTGTTGTCCTTCTAAAGATGAACTGGAAGATAGAAGAGTGATCTCTTGTTAAACCCTGTTCCACAGATCAGACTTTCCAAACCAAATTGATATCAAACCCACGTAAATGAACGCCTCAGAACTTAATAACAACCCGTCTTCAAGGAATTAGCTGAATTTGCGTAAAATGACCAAAATACCCCTGGAACCAAATCCAACCTCTCTTTGATGTTGGCAAAAAATCATGAAGTTTGACTTTGGTTTGACCACAGTTGACCTCAGTTTGACCTTTTAACTGCATTGACTGCTTTTGACTTATCTGATCATCTGACTGAGCAAACTTTTGAGAAAAGTCTTGAAACTTGACATGGGGGTTCTTATACACACATAAGATGTTATGAAGCTCACTTGAAGTCTTGGAAGTCCATTTAGCCTGATTAAAGTCAAAACCCTAGTTTTGGATGCACTGCTTAGGAGGTGCATTGTCTGAGGGAATTGTCAACTCTTCTGACCAATTGTGAATTTTGTGAACCTTGTGAACCTTCTTGGAACACAAAGTCTTGTATTGTGAGGGCAAATTTTGGGGTGCAACACCACCAAGCGAGAACTAGGTTTATCAAAACGGGTCAGACAAGGACTGACTACCAGGTGGGTACTGGAATATACCAAAAGGTTGGACGAGAACGGATTACCAGGCAGGAACTGGAATCTACCAAAAGGTTGGACGAGAATGGATTACCAAGCAGGAACTGGAATCTACCAAAAGGTTGGACGAGAGTGGATTACCAGGAGGGTACTGGAATCAAGAGGTTAGGTTGTCAGGCAAGAACTGAGCTTCTAACTTCAGGTATAAAACGAGAACTGATTTATGGTTTTGGATATCGAGAGTTTCTTTTTGGTTGGCCAGACATGAACTGAACTTTGAAACTGTGTTTGGCAGACGAGGATTGATTAAACAGTGAGCTACAAAAAGGGTGACCGGACGGGAACTAGTCGAAAATCTGACATGTAACGGACAGGAACTGGTATTTACTGAAGGTTGACCAGACAAGAACTGGTTTGTCAGGCGAGGACTGGGCTTCAAAAATTATTTCGGTTACAAAGTTTGACATGTAACAGGTTTCAGGTTATTTGATGAGGTAATGACACGATTCCACAACACTCAACTCTTGCTGACAAGAACAAGCTTGCTTGAATAAACTGCCCCAGTCTAATCTTTGGGAAAGAGTTCACCTTGAGAAAAAGGTAGTTTGCCGTGAGACGATCTCGAGATGGCTTGCCCCGAATCTGTACCGAGAAAAGATTCGTCCTTGGTTGAATAATTCTGATAAGCTCTGAAGATATGGAAGGGAACATTCCCTTTTCGCTTAAGGTGACCTGCCCCAGTTTTGCGATGACTTTGCCCCTGATTGGCTAATCCGTGGGGAAAGTGTTTCTTGGCTGCGAGAGAGATTCGTCGAATCTCGACCTGATTGCCCCAAATTAACTGACTTTTGGGTGGCTGACTCCCATGCTGCGATCATTTGATACAACTTGCCTCGGTTTCCCGATGTACCAGGCGTTCTGCATTCTATCCTGATCACTCTTTCCACTGTGGAAACTTTTCTGTTGTCAAGCATTTACTCGCAAGTAAAACCAATTGTTCTGCATAAAAGATATATTAAATGCAATGCATATGACAGTTTTGAAATTCCAATTTGTTCATTGGAAAAAATTTTGTGACATAAAGTGAATAAATCATTTATCAACATGTCAATATTAGTACGACACTGTAAAAGGAACCCTTTTAGGAGTCAGTTTTGATGCGATCTTTACCGAAGTATGCTTTCGAACGAACCTGCTTCAATTAAGACTTTTCAGGTTGTAACGTGGTCAGGTTCACGGTTTAAGAAAGAAAGGATAAAGGCTCAAAGCTTATTTTAACCCACCCATTCTCCAGGATGTTCTCCAATCCTATATTCAACTAATTCGACACTAGCGCTCACCTCTCAGAGGTTGAATGACAGGAGTGATGATTCGGGAAACCACAAGTTTTTTGGAACAACAGTCACTCGCTTTTCGTCTTTGGTGCCTGAATCACACGACTTATTTTTCATCATCATTTTTTTATTTCCCTAACTTTTGCCTGGACTGGCTCTTTTGAGTTTCTTTGATTTCGGAGTCCAGCGGGATGCCCTAATTTTTGCCTAAGCCACTTGTTTGCAAGATTCGACTTAGCGGGCTTCTTTTTTTTCGATTCTTTTCCTTTCTTTTTTTTGTTGACAAGTCGTGTGACACTGGTCGTCTGACTTTTTGGGGAATAATGTGATTGTCTCACTCCTGATGTTTAACCATTGTGGTTTTTTAGGCACGACCTCTAGGGGTGTGATTGTTCCTCGAATGGTGACGCTCTTTGTAATTTGGACGCTCAGTCAAATTAGCTAACATCTACCCTGCCCCAGGTTAAGTTTGAGGGTTTTTCGTTTTCAGAAAGAAACTCCTACTACAAGGATCAAAGGGGTTGACAAGGGATTATCTTCCTTATATCTCTGGTGTTTAGGAATTTGAAACAATGCATGTACATCATCAGCAGGTTTTATTCAAAATCATACAATCGAAAGCTTACGCGTCTTTGAATTTCGTCATCCTCCCCGGATCCCTGCTTAAACAAGCGTTAGACATCAATTAAAAACATAAGTGAACACAAATGGATTTAATCGAAACATGCATATTCATTTCATTAATATCAATCGAAAACAAACAAGTTTTACAAGTATGATTTGCGTTCTAAAAGGAAAGAAAACAAACATGCAAAGAAAATGACAAGATAAAACAAAGATTGCCAGCTTCGAGGAATTGGGCTTTCAGATCTTGCTGGCTGCTGGAGGACGTGACCCTTGCAGTCTTCAAATTTAATCAGATGAGAGGTCGACATGTACAACCAAATCTCCTTCAGGAAAGGAAATGTATTCTTTGTCCATCAACTGCTACACTTTGGCTTGAAAGGCTTTGCAGTTGTCAGTTGCGTGCCCCATGGATCCTGCATGGTACTCGCATCGAGCGTTGGGATCATACCCCGGAGGGTATGGCTCAGGCAACGGTTTGAGAGCCTTAGGCTCCACCAAAGAGTTCTGAATCAACTGTGGAAGAATATCACTGTGTAGCATAGGCACTGGATGAAGAGGAGAATTCCTTCTTTCCAGATTATTGCTGCGAAGCCTATTCTGATTCTGGCGCCGGTTGTTTTGCTGCCGAGGAGCACGAGGTTGTTGGCGACGGGCTGGCTGTTGAGCAACGGTTGGAGCATATACAGCATTAGCTTCTCTTTCTTTCCCAACATAAAGCTTCTTTGCATCTTTCGGGGAATTAAGAGCAACTTGAATCTTTCCCATTTTGATGCTGTTTTCGACTCTCTCACTGGTATAATCAAATCTGAAAAGCTCCCAGACATGTTGCTCACTAACTTATCATAGTAGATTCCTGGTAATGTGGCCACAAACAGATCAATTAGTTCTCTCTCCACCATGGGAGGCTGAACTCTAGCAGCAAGTTATCTCCATCTTTGTGCGTATTCTTTAAAGCATTTGTTACTTCTCTACGATAAATTCTGAAGTTGTACTCGGTTTGGCGTTAAGTCACTGTTGTATTGGTAGTGCTTAACGAAATCCTCTGCCAAATCCCTCCAGCTTCTGACATTAACTGGCTCTAAACCCATATACCATTCGAGGGATGGTCCTGACAGACTATCTTGAAAGAAATGCATCAGTAACTTCCCATCATCAGAATATGCAGACATCTTTCAGAAATAGGAGCGAAGATGCATTCTTGGACACGTTGTTCCTTTGTATTTATCAAAATATGGCACCTTGAACTTTGGAGGAATCCTGAGTCATGGAATCAATCCTAGGTTCGACATATCCAGACCCATAGTGTTTTGGCTTTCAAGGCTGCTCATATTTTCCTCTATCGCCTTGAATCTTCTATCAGCATCGGGTTGCAATCCTGCCCTAATATCTCCCAGAGAGAAAATATCTTCTTGATCATCTTGTTCCCACTGGGAACCGTTGTTACCTTGTACAGGGCCCATTAGAATTGGGATGGGAATTCCAGTTTGGTTTCCTCCGCCCGGAGGGATAACCGTCGGGATAGCATCTGCCCGTGGCGTACTGTTTTCCACTGGAGGTGGCACAGCAGGGGTTCCGCCGTGTAGAACCCCACTACCATCAACTCTTGACACTGGAGGTTTCACCAATGTCCTCAATTGTTCTTGGTCGTTGGCTATGTCCTGCATCATGTCCATAAATTGCGCCATCCTCTCGCGAAATTCTTAAAGCTCAAGCTGAACTTGCTCCATAATCTTTTGTTGATTCCCCCTCGTAGAATACTTGTGGACTGTCGGGTCTGCTATCCTGCGAACTCTCTGAAGAAAACCACATAAGATTAACGGTCCCAAGAACACCTGCTATGCAAAATGATGAAGGATGCAAAAAATGCAAAATGCAGACATGTAAATATGTTTCAGGGAAATTTCCCCCTCGATTCTAGTTCCGGGAGAAAGCACGATAATGGAAACCCCATAGACAAGCAATAGTAGAAACTCCTCATATAATGATAAGCCAACCAACAGTGTACATACATCAGCTGAGTATAAAATAGAGATGACCTCAATCAACAAGCCTGATGATGGTCGATACAAAAGCAAAACAACAAGATACAAAGAAAAATAATCAAGCTGAGCGTCGAGACCGGAAATCCTCTAGCAGCTTCTGTGTCTCAGGATGATCTGGTCTGGTGAGTAGACCCTGTATGAGTTGCTCTCGTTTGTTGATGGTGCGCTATAGACTATCAACATGCTCGTCTCAGGCTCCTTCTCCGAAGCACGCTTCAAGTCTGCTTCTCTTGGTATCTTCCCTCAATCTACACTCCTTAAGCTCTGCGATAGTTTGGCTTAATTTATGCTCGATGTGATATCTGAGAGCTTCTTCTGCTGAGATCTTCTCGTCTTTTTATCTGAGTTGACTCTTCAACTTGGTGATCTGTTGTTTCAGCTTATCCTCTCGCTCCCTGTTGTTAGTGAGCATGGCGTTCCATGCTGATTCAAACTTAGATATCTCTAAGTAAGCCTTGTCTAGATCCTTCTTTTTGGTAGCAAGCACACCATAGACAGAGTTCAAATCTCAGCCTGTGCGTTCTCTGTCACTAGTCTCTTTAGTCAAGTTTGTTCCTAGCTTGCTGACGAGCTCAGTCTGTCTCTTAAAAGAATTGACATCATCAATCTTCTCGTTTCGGAGTTGAATGATTTCTCTCTCCAATTCTTCATTTGCTTTCTTCAACTCTTCTTTCTCCAACAACACCCGATTGTATTTCTGAATGTCCACGGTAGTGGGTTTTTCTATCATGGGTGGATACAGAGGTACAACTGAAGGAAATGGCATCAGAGACCTAGCGGCTCTATCCTTGATCCAAACCACGTAGGGGTCATAAGCTCGATTATTGCTCTTTCCTAACATTGCCTTACCTCGTCTGTGAATGTTACTCCATGCTTACTCCATTCTAACCAAAGTATCGGCTTCCAGCAATCTTGTGAGATACAGAGATTCCTGTATCTCTTATTCCTTAGGAGGACTCTTCAAAGCGTATCCAATTTGTCTGATCAACAAAGAGGGATTATAGTTAATACAGCCATTCCTTCCGACCAACGGGACATTCGGAAAACCACTGCAACTATATATGATTTCGGTGCCAAGTATGTCATGATCAAACCATACGATGTTTTCTGCAGATAAACCCATCAACATAGCAGACCAATCTGAAGTGCCAGCAGTAGCAACAAACGGACCTGTCTTCGGAAGATGACTGAAGAACCACCTACACAGCAAGGGTACACAACAAGACACATTTTTACCTCTTCGCTTTTCATTCTTGTAATGGATGGAATGGTAAACATCTCCTAACAACGTTGGCACTGGATTCCCTGAAGCAAGGATATAGAAAGCATTTGTATCCACAAAGTCTGGCAAGTTGGGAAACAGAATGATACCATATATGCACAGAGCGAGAATGGCATTGAACACAATCCAACAACCGTCTTTGGCGAGCTGTAAAGCCTTGTCAACCAGAAAAGGTAGAGGAAACCCATATACCCCATTTAGCTTGGTCAATCTTCCTGAGAACTCTGAAGCATCGAGATGAACAATTGCAGCAAGCTTAGCTAGATCAGGCTCAGTATCAACATGGTAAAAAGGCATCTGATCCAATGCTGGAACTCCGAGTAACACAACATATTCTTCCAAAGTTGGCGCCAGGACGTAGTCAGGAAAGATAAAACATCTCAACTGAGGGTCATAAAACTGTAGCAAAGCATATAAACCATTCAACTCGAACACTGAAGGTTTGCACACCAGACTGAGCAGTTTCCCATAAGATTCTTTGAACTCTACTTTCACCTTATGATCTGCTAAAGCAATCAAACTCAATAGAGAACTGATGTCGGGAGAAGGGAGCTTGTAGGCAACTGTCTTCTTCAAAGTCTCCATGTCAGAAAAGGAACAAAGATCACTAGAATCGGGGAGAAAAATACACCTGCAACACAAATACATGTTAATGAAATGCAAATGCACATGCAAACAGGAGATCAAGATTGTTGTGCTGTAGTTTGAGACGATCGGCGCTTCGCTTTAGTCATAACCACACACTGACATTAGGACCCCTTGATATCAAGAACACAAATCCAAACTGTAAAAAACCGGGTAGTCTGAAAGCTAGAGTTTCCTGCACCCCCATCCCTCTCACAGTAAGGACCTATCCACTGACAAGGTTTGGCATCCTATGCGTTCATCAGCGTCACAGACTTTCTAGAAATGATGATATGTTCACCATTTCTGGTTTGGCATTATCATCTCCTGAAGAGGCCTCACTTAGCTGACTCACAAATGATCGGTTCCCAGAGTCGACAATCCCCAGATCCAAAATTCCTTCGAGCCCAAAGGGCCAGAAAGAAAATCGTCAAAGAGAATCTCGTCTGAGCGCGAATTTCATGGCTAGCTGGTGCATGCAAGGCATACAGGCTCACTACTACTTTCCACTTCTAATGCTAAGTCTATACTCAAGCCTGGATCTGGCTTATCTCTCAACGGAACAATCCCTCCCCACAGCACAGCAATAATGATATATGATGCGGAAAATGCAGAAAGCAAATAAAGATAAAGCACATATGTATACACCCAAAAATAAACAAACAAGCGCTAGGATTGACTCGCATAGGGGATATTCCTGTCCCCAGCAGAGTCGCCAGTTGTCGCTACTGCGAAAATCGAGGCTAACAATGACAGAAGAGTTACCACTGTGGGTTGTTTATCCCAAGAGGGGGAAAGGAAATGCTCATAGAAAACCTAACGAAAAGGGGGATAAGATCGGTCATCGCAACCAAATCTCGGGTTCGGGAGTCGGTTACGCAAGGGGAAGGTATTAGCACCCCTCACGTCCGTCGTACTTGACGGGATCCACGCTTGTTGTCTATCTAAAAGGGTGATTGAAACTATCTAACTAAAGGCTTGAGGGAAAAAGAAAAAGAAATGACTTAGCAAAGCAACGACGCTTTGTGCCTACGTATCTCATCTGAAATTAGAAGTCAGAGTCTACGTAGTTCGACTAACTACAGGTGAAAGGGGAAAGGTTGCTCGCCAAGACATCGCGTTTTGTTCCTAGGTACTTTCATCTGGTATGAAAGATCAGAGCAAACGTAGTTTGGGCTAACGAGGGAACACAGGTTTGTTCAACTGTTGTTTAGGTCCGAGTAGGGTTAACAAGTAGTTCTAGCAGTTGGTGTATGCAGCTCGAGAATGGGAGACTTAGGCGTTACTGTTTGCGGTAGAACTAAGAGTTAACAACACTCTTGTTATGAAAATTATTTTCCTGATTAAAGGCCCCAAAGGGCAAAAAGAACTTTGAATGATTTTTTTGTTTTTGTGTTTTTTAGGGGAGAAGTGTTTTTTGAATTGGTTTGCAATTCATATCGCACTAGAGACTATGACTTAGGAGTGATTGTATCGCATATCACCCAAAGGGTGCTATACTAAACAATCAAGCCATTGAAAGGAAACCCTTCAACAACCATTTCCCAAGTAGCTTAAGGCTCGTAACGTACAATATTCATTAACCTTTATTAGGTGTTTTATGATTGTTTTGAGATGAGAAGAGAAAGACTCAAACTAAGGGGACACTGGACCCTAAAGTTATCATGCTCAATGCTCCTAAAGTTGGGATGAAAGGGAATGAAACTATCCTATTGTTATCATGCAAAGGATTAAACACCTAATGTCTCTCCTACTCCCATCCTAAACGGAGGAACTAGGAATCCTAGGGGGATCATGGCACAAGACCAAGTAAACAACAGATAAATCAATCGCAGATGAAATGAGAAAGAAAATAAAAGGATGAATTCAAAATGAAATAAAAAAACCTAGGATATTAAAATATCATATGAAGATATGCAACAATATGAGAAATTTGCAAAAAGAACCAATCAAAAATAACAAAAATTGACAAAGTTATGAATTTTGGAAATTTAAAAGGAAAAATAAACATTTTAGTGATAAAAAGATGGGAGATGCGCTTGGTGGGTGTTGAGCCCACCACATTATGATTGCCAACTCAAAATCCTACCAAGTGAGCCAAGGCGCGCGCGTGTGAAATTGAAAGCAAGAAAAACCATAAATGTAAAGCATGGACAATAAAAGAAATAAAAAGCAAAATGCCCCAAGTTGGGCTCGAACCGGGGACATGATAGTGAAAGGCAAGGCATTTATCCACTGGGGTGGCGATACATCCAAGTATTAATGCCACCCCATGTATTCATATACCAAACAAGCGTGATTTTCTGGGCAAGGCATGCTAGCAACAACATAAGGCAATAGCATGAAAACAAGAATATCGTAACTTAGTCAAAACTCAATCATTTCCAGCAAAATTTAGGTCTATCTTGGGTGAAATTCAACAAGGAATGCAATGGTAATGTCAATTTTCCAAGATGATGCATCAAAATTAAAACACGAATGCAACTGTCATGTGAAGCTTTGAAGTGCATTTTGAAAACCAAGGATCAAACCAGATGCCTTTAAACTCATGTGATGGCCTGAGCAAGTTTCAAATATGTAAAACATGGATTATAGATGCCAAGATAAGACATAAACATATCCAAACAAGATCTGGTATGCAAGTTGCAAAGTAAAGCTTGAAATTGCAATTTGAAAGCCAACAACTCAAAACAGAAAGAAATATGATCAGATGGAGATATGCACAAGTTGCAAATACATGGTTCATGGATTCTTGATGCACAAATCATACAAAAACAAGTCCAATCAAAAAAATGATATGCAAGTTGCAATTATGGCTTGTGATGTGCACTATGGTGGTTGTGATGCAAAACAGACATGATCATGGTTAAATGAAGGTGTGCACATCTTCTAAATATGTTATTCAAAGATTCTACATGCCTAGATCAGTCAAGAACATCTCCAAACCAAAACTGGTATGCAAGTTGCACAAATGGACCAAAATGCTTGATATGTGGTTTTGGAAAATAAGATCAGTTCAGCATGCATACACAATTCAATCACCATACATTAAAGGATTCTCAACTGTCAAAACATGAATTCAAAGTATCTTGCAAGATCAAAACAGATGGCACATGAATTGAAAGCATAAAACAGAAACTGGCAGCAACTCAAACGACAGTCAAAAGCAAAATTCAACTAGCCACACATATGAATCTATGCAAAAGCAAAACATCCTAAGAAATTTGCATCAGTTCAAACAAAATTGGCCTATTCTTGACAGTTTAGCAGTATGTACTCATGGACTAGCAATTAACCAATTTGGATCCAACATGTAAAGACCTCATATACACAACAACAACAATTGGTCCTCCATCAAAAATCATGCCAAACATATCAAATTCAAATCAGGCCTTGAAAAGTGAAAGGTTACAAACATGGGATAATGGACCTAAACAGATTTCTAACAAGAACATCATGCTAGCAGCAAGTAGTTTAAGATGATAATTAGCACCAACAAGGCATGCTCTTGGCTTACAAACAAACCACAAATGAAAAACTTGACAAAGATTGAAAGTAATCATAGCAACATCACTTGACAAAGTTGGAAAAAAATCATCATAGCTTGACAAAGTTGGAAAATATAGCAGCATAGTAATGTTCATGAATTCAGGCAGTTATGACAGCAACATGTGACAATGCCAATGATCAATGGTTAGCCCTAGCTCTATATGCACAAATCATCTTGCAAACACATGTCAAATGCTAGTCTGGCAACAAAAGTGGTGTTATGGCAGTTCATGAATCTAGGCAGTTGTGGCAGCAGACATGGATTTTACAAAATGGCAAGGCTAGCATAAATCATCAATCGGTCCTAATACCCCTAATGCATACAATAGTTTGCAAGCTTGACAAAGGCAACATGACAGTTTGGTTTTTCAACAGAAAACACATGGCACAAGGATGCATGTACTTATAATTTTAATCAATGAGGCTGAACAGCAATTCAAAACAGATTCACACCAAAGGCTCACAATGCATCAAAATAAAAAATACAAGCTTATCACAGTTGGCAACGTAAACAATATGTGAACAAAACATGGTTACAACCCCAGCCCTATCATAGTGCCTAAGGATGACAGTAGTGATGCAAGTATAAACAATGCCATGATTCAAAGAGTATCAGATTTCATGTTAATAAACATATGCAACAAAGGACAATGGTAGGCAGCAACTTTTAATAGAATATGAACACATCAAGCTTGAAAGCAGTCATACCATATAGACCTAAAGAAAACACCAACTGATGCAAATATCACAGTGTCAAACATAACACATGATTCCAAGGTAACAAGGCTCTCATGTTAACAAACATAAGTCAAACACAAGGCAAAAGCTCAAAGCAATATAAAGGCACACTTAACATAACAAAAGGCAAGTATCAAGCTAAAAGCACATGTCATGGCAGTTACAATCATCAAGACAGCAAAAAAGAGATATTGGTCCTCATTATTCACATGAGTCATCCCAAATCCAACAGCACCAAACAAACTTACAAGCATACTCCAAATGTGTCATAAACCAGGTTTGGGCACAGAAGTGATTCAAAAGTAGGTTAGAAATGAAAATGAACTATGAGTTGAAAAGGCACATGATTTTGAAAAATGCCAGAACAGAAATGTGCAGAACCAGCACCAAACTAGTTTTCAACAATACAAACATCACATAAACACATATACAAGGGTTTCATGCCATCAAAAAGATCAAGGCCTAAAGGAATGTTGCTGCAACAGAAACGTCATCATCATTCATAAAATCAAAACAGCACTAAGACATAACAGTTGCAACTTGTCCTTCATATGACATACAAGACATAAAATGGCACTTAAAAGAGTCTCAATGTTCACCACATAGCAGCACAACACATTGATGCTGATCATAGGAGCAATATACATTAATGAGCAAACAAGCCAAAATGGGACAGATTCAAACATGAACTGCATTGTACTCAAAATACATTATAACCACTAATGCACATCAAACACATTCATGATAGTTTAAAGAAGGATAGTGACTACCAGCCTATTGTAGACCTCCAAGCTAGTTTTTGCAGTATGGAAAACCTTGAAGCCTTCAAATAAAATCCAATCCAATGCCTTGATGAAGATGACAGCCTTTCTTGCACTTGAAGTAAACAAGTGAACCCTTAAGACAGAACTTGAAACAAGTGATGATGATGATGGTTTTTTAGGTTATGGATAGTTGGTACATCATAAACCAAGGGTGTTTGGAGGCTTACAATGATCAGAATAGGCCTGGTTAGTGTTTTGGCAGATTTTGAGTATGAAGTCAAACTTTCCTTGGTTGAAAGTTGACTTTTGGGAAAATGAGGGTTTTAACTGGTTTAAAGGCTTGGACACCTCCCACACATCATTTGTGGATTGTGTGGATGGTTTGTGGTGGTTTTGGTTGATTTTGGTTGAGTGAAAATGGTTTTGGAAGCTATTTTGCTCAAGACAGATTTTTTAGGTTTTTTTAGGGTTGGTTTTTTTCACTTGTAAGAAAATGCAAGGTAGTATGAGAGCAATGAGTTTCTCTTGGGTTGTAGACTTCTATGGTGTACCTCTCAACATAGAGAAGACCTCTATTTATAGGCAAGGAGAGGCTTGGGACAGATTTGTCTTTTGCATTTTGGAGGGATTTTGTAAAGTGCAATTTTGTTCAATATTGTGGACAGCTCCAAATCCAAGTTTTTGGCTATAGTTTATGCATAAATTAAGTGGCATAAATGACAAAGAAGTGACTGAAGTATGGCTAGGAGTAGGAGAGCTGCAGCTGCAAGACTTTTCTTCCATAAAGTTTCTCTTTCCTCATTTCTTCCATTAAAATAATACCAACTTGCCTCCAACTTGCAAGACTCATCAACCCTCTTGATTTTCTGCATTTCTTCACATCATACTCTCTAAATAACAGATAGAAACATGATCCAATGGTTGAGAATGGTTCAAGTGATTAGAAAGTGAGATTGTGAAAAAGTGAAAATGTTGAACTCAAGTGTTAAAACCTCTACTTGTTGGATTCATAACTCTCAAATCACAAGGGCTATGGAGGAGTTCTAGTATATTTTGGAAATCCCTCATGTAGCTCTACAACTTTCATGTTTTCATGATCTTCAGATTCCAGATGGAATTAGGTCAAAAATTCACTCAAAGTTGCTGAAAAACATGCCTAAAAAGTTCAATAACTTAGAATTTTTCTAAGTTATTTTTCCCTCTTGTAAAAAATTTGGTCATAACTCCAAATCTATGCATTTTCTGCTCATGGACCACTGTGGGACTTTTGTAGGACTTGTCAAGAGCTTTCCAATGAGCTTTGAACCAACTCAATTGGATGTGTGGTTAGGGAGTTATGGTCTTGCCCCTTTCAAAACCCTAATTTCCCGATTTCTCGATTACTCCTCAACGCTTGATCCAATGGTCATGAAATTTCATGGTTAAGTTCAATGTTCCATTAGGAACATTTTCTATTCACACTTTGAGGTCAAATTCCTTATGGTTGAAGAGTTGACTTTTTAGTCAACCGAACGATCGATCGATGACTACCGAGTCAACCATTGATGTTCTAGGTCTTCTGAGGCATTGAAACTTCTTGAGTAGACTTAAATAAGCCATATGAACTTCATGGACCATGATCCCACCATTAGAGCACCATTTAAACCAAAAGTCAAACTACAGTTGACTTTTTCCCCAAATTTCTTGATTTTCAATTAACTGATCAATTGAAGCTCTTACGATTAAAATTAATGGTCAATATCTCACCCAAACACCTTAGAACATATTTAGGTTCATGGGAACAAATTTGCTTGAAGAAACAAACTTTATCCTGATTAAAATTGAAACCCTAATTTCACCCTTTTCAGCTACAGCCACTTGCACTTGATATGAACACTTGGATGAGCTCCACAATGACCCTCAAGGCCTCCAATGAGCTTAAGCGATAATCCCCCTCCATAACCATGGGCTTGTGACCCTCAGATGACCTTCAAATGGCCTCCTAAATAGGAGGTGAACCACATACACTTTTCTGCCTATCCAAAGGGCTTTGACTTGTCTCTGATGATGATAACCACTTGACAACTTGAAAACAAACCCTTGATTAGGTTTAGAACCCTTGGCACACACATCTCCTGATCCCCTGTAAAAAATGCAAAATGCTATGCAATGCAATATGCTAGAACAATGAAATGAAACATAAACCAAGTAAAGAAAAGGTTGGGCAAATTTTGGGGTACAACAGAATGAATAAAGTTCGGTGGCGACTCTGTGTTTTCCGCGACCATTTGCGAAGGATCGTGCTTTTTTAGGTACGACATGCATCAATGATTAAAAGCCTATGATGATGAGTGAGGAAAACCTATGAGAATAACTTAGAAAGATAATATAGGTTATGGAAATGAGTATACGGTGATGCTTGGATGTAACGACATTTAGGTGTGTATCGCAGACAAGTATTCCCTTAATTAACGAACCAATATGCATTGTATGATACATGTGGGTAATATTTGAATGGGTGGATATGATCACCTAGTATTACAATGAATATCGTAAGAATTGGTTTGATTATTGGTGAGGAAACTTTGTTCTGAAAGTCCTATTTGGTGAGGAGCTTTGCTCTGAAAGTTCTATTACTATTGAGACCTAATCACGTATTCAGATAGTTTTCTCTTGAGGGTGAACATCCTATTTTGAGATGCTTATATAAAGCAGGGAATGGGATGTGGCACCAATTATTCATTCCCCAAATAGGTTTGAGCCCCAACCATGACGGACATGGAGGAAAGGTGGACACCTAAGTGGGTTAGAGTTCCATATGATGAAAGATACCAAAGTGAGTTAGAGTCTCATACGAGTGAAGGTCGCTTGAACTGAGTTTGAGTCTCATAGAGGACCCGATATCCACTGTGAAAGTCAAATCATTCGAGCATTGTGAACCGAGTTTGACCTAGACGTTGGCATGGGTGGGGATTGATGTTTCGTGAATCTGAATAGTGATTGTTTAAGTTATGAGAACTCAGTGACATGTTTCTATATGTTGCGAATATTCCTTAGACACTTAAGTCTTAGTTATCTTGTGTGAATGATACACAAGTAACAAGTGATGAAGACTTGAGTTAGGATTCTTTTAGAAAACCCTGTAGAGCCGAATGGACGCATAGGATAGGGAAACTCACTGAGATTATCATCTCACCCCAATATTATTGTTGCTTTTCAGGCGTTATTTGCGAGTTATATATCTATAAGAGGAGTTGTACTTTGATGTTTCAATGGATGATGATTATTGTGTTCTTCCGCTACGAATTTGTGTACAATGAAGAAATTGTACATAGTTCTTAGATTTTTATTTTTAGGCTTTATCGTATAACATGTGCCATAGATGTATTTAGCTGGAACATGTGTATGTAATATGCCATTAGGCACTTATGTTGGCTTAGTACCAAAAATTAATACTTGTATGATATTGTTTTAGATATATATTATATTGGTTGTTACATGGGAGAAAGTTGAAACACAAAAGCCTAAGTAATGGAATACTTGTCATGTTTATAGGATTTAACCGGGTTCGACAATCCCTTTCTAATATTATATAATGCAAACTTATGTATTGTAATTGAGGTCGTAAATTCTCACCAGTTTCTCTTTAGAACCCAAGTTACAAGGCGAAACGCTTTGTGAAACATGTGAGTCTGCGTCCACCAATTTAAACTTTCTGCAAATATTTTTTGTATTTAAATCATTTACATTAAGTGTCATTTACTTCATTTACTTTATTTGTCGTTTACTGCTTTTATTCAAAGTTTATCTTCTGCATTCAATTTGTCGCTATCCAAACGTTTAAATCCAAGTCACACACACTTTTCACTTTAATTTGTCTTTGAGATTTTTCGAGTTAATCTTTTAAGTGAGCTAAACATGTGATTGTTTACTAAAATCACCCGTAAACAGCTGAAACCTTCCACCATCCCTTTCCCTATCGTCATCCACTACATCTGCATAAAATAAAATGGAAAAAAAAAGTCACAGACATATATTTTGTGAAGTAAAAAATCACATATAAATGAAATAAATCAATTAAAAATAGATATTAAATATGATTATATACATGAGCTATTAAAATTGTGAAGCCAATTGCGAGTGCAAATCAAAGCCTCCACACTTTTTGATAATAAATAACTTTTATACTTGTTAAGAATGATACAACCAATGCTAAAAGTCGATTAAGATGCAACAATAGTAGCAATTCCTAACAAATCACAAACCATTGAAGATAAATCTTTAACTAAAAACTATCCTCCTTCCATCATTGAAGAACATTCATCTCATCATAGTTTTGATAAGTAGAATTCAAGCTAGGCTCCTCCAAATAAACATCAAGTTGAGACTTTTCTATTGAAATTGCAAGTTGTTGATTGTGCTCTTTTAATGTCTATTATATTATTCAAGTTAAAAATTAAACTCACATCAACCAACAAATAGACAAACACTGAACAATAAAATACAAACTGAAAGAATATAATTACTTCCTCCATCTCATAAAAGGTGTCATAATTAAGCAATGTCCGATTCTTAAAAAAATGATTATATGTGTTAATTTTAATGATAAAATTAATATCATTTACTAGAATACTTGTATTAATTATAGATAATAATGTAGTTGAATAAAGTGAAAGTTAATAAATAGGGGTATAGTAGTGGAAGAATAATAATAAATATTTTGTTTGTCCCAAATTATAAGTCACTTTGTCAAAAAAATTTATCCCAAATTATAAATTATCTTACATTTTCAATGTAACATTAATGACATTTTTCTCAATATACTCTTAAGTATTTATTATTATTTATCTTTCTTATAAAGTAATAATTAAGTTTCTTAATACGTGTAAAATGCCCAAAACGTCTTATAATTTAGAACAGAAGGAGTACTGCATTGATATTGTAAATGGAGAATTATTTGAGATAGAGAAAAAATTCAAATGAGACATTTTTGAGACGTAATGAATAATTGCTTCACATATTCTTGTATCATGTCATCCAAATAAAGAAAATAAATACACTATACTTAAGCTACTTATATTAAACAAACCGAAAGTCAATTTGTGGGTAGACGAAATAGCAAAAGATGGAGTGCATGTGAAAGAATAACAAAACAAAAATAATAACTTAAATAATCAAATAGAATAACGGTAGAGTGCAAGGATAGGGACAACGGTAGAAGAAACAAATGAAAAAAAATTAATTTTAAAAGGTTTCGGTCAAAAATTAAAGTTTAATTTTTTTACCAATGTAAGAAAAAAAAATTAATGGATTGAGATCTTCAATACAGTTTTTACAAAAACCTCACCCCCGCTCCGTTTATTAAGTGAGTTAGAAAATAAATATCAACTTAAAATACTAAATCGAAAATCTCGATCAAAAAATTAACCACTTTATTGTTAGAATTAGTTACTGGTAAGTTTGTTTATAAGTAGCACCTACTAGTTGTATGCAAGGCTTGTATTCACTTTACTAATGAATAGATGAATAATTATTTCATTTTGCATATGCTTAATTTCAAACGGGAAACCCAAATCATCTTTTTTAACTCATTGTGATTGACCTCAAAGTCGGATTAAACAAATATTTACATAGTACTAGTACTAGTTTATTTGTTCCAAACTTAACATAACTGGATCAAAAATGTGCATCATGATTAGCTTGTCTACATTTTATGATACTATACTTAATTGGATCTCATTATGCGTACAAATCTAGAGCTACATTGGACCAAAAGGATCTTTTTCTCGTTGAAAAGTTCAAATATCTAGGATGCTGTCTCTTTGACCCGACCCCAAAAGATGGATGTTGTCTCTCAAAGGAATTACACTTTATATCTCCTTAACAAGATTGAAATGAGTCATAGCAGACTAGCCAATACCCTAATTGATCACATTCAGAAGCTTGGAGATGACCAAAGAAATGTTTGTATTTTTGCCTAGAATCTATAAAGAGTGTATCTATTTGATATGGAGATACATCAATCATTTAAAATTTTAAAATATGACACATTTAAAATATATGTATAAAAAATTAAAGTGAAACATTAGTTAAATAATTCTCTAAAAAAACTAATTGAATTTGCAAAATTTGATAGTTATTAATAAAAGAATTATGAGAAAAAGAATAACAGTTAAAATTGAGAGTAAAGTAATAAAAAAAACTTTGATTCTTGTTATAGAAAAATAAAAATGAAAGTAATAAAATAATTAAAGCTTAAGAAAAAGAATTAAGGTCGAAAAAGATTAGTGATTATTTGGAACGTACCAAAAACATGTCGGTGTATTATAATGTGTTATTGGAATGTATTAAAATTCTTTTTATTTTTTTATTTTTTAAATAAATAAATTTAAATACTCCTTTAATATGCATCCGCGACAAATCAAAACATTGTGAATCATTACATTTCAAATACTATTCGAACAGATTTTAGAATATTAGTGATGACTCTCAATTTCATAAAGATGAATTACTCTATTAAAAACAAAATTTTAACTACTAAATATTAAATTCAGTATATGGACTTAGAATTTTAATCGACACTTCTTAATTAAAATTCCTTCTGACACTTGCTATTTGAATTAAATGAATCCTTTGTGATTTCCAAACAATCTATTGAGTTAGAACTAGGATTATTGATTTGCCCATTGATGTTAGTTTTGCAATTTTGGTTACAACTAGGATTCAATATCTTACTCCAACCACAAAACATCAATAATAAGATACTCCCTCCGTTTTAAAATGACTATTGTTTAAGATTTTTATACACATTAAAAAATGCACTCCGTTTCAAAATGACTGTTGTTTAAGATTTTTACACACATTAAAAAATACAATAATATTGTTCTAAAATATTAGACTTTTATTAAATTAGTCTTATTAATTTGTTGATCCTTTGAACACCTATAATTGAACACATGCATGAGACTCACGTGTAATGATCCTCTAAACACCTATAAAGAAAATGACTTTAGATGGTTGATCTAAGGTTAAATCTTTAAAGGAAAGAGTACACTTTGTGTTGTATGGACTTACTTCCTTGATACTTAGTCTTGTTTAGTCAGAGCTTTTGTATCATTATTACTGTGCCTCCTCCTATAAAAGGTCTGACATCAGGTCATCACTGATCATGAACTGATTTATGATTAATTTGAATTTTACATTGAAAGCAATGATAGTGGAATCTTTAAACAATAAGGTGCAAGCATCAATCAATGCGTGCAACACATGGTAACTTTAGGCATGCAAAGGCATACCAAAAATAAATAGCATGCATGCACCAATTACAGCAACAATTGTTCAAGCAATCAGGCACCTGTTCAAGCAATCAGGCGGCACCTAACGTACTGGGCATCTAAACCTGTCATAGACTAAAACTATGCAATACTTTTACTTTTTATCATGCTAAATAGTTAATAATCATGATTTATAATACTGTGGGAAAATAATTGACATATACTTTATTTGTAGGAAACTGCAAATGCAAACATATTCTAGTGTTTATCTATATTTGATGTTTTTAATAAGTGTAATGGAAACATATGCTACTAAAGATGAAGAGCAGTACTGTTATTATCTAGCTCCATAAAGTGCGACAATGTATTTGGTTCAACGTAGCTGCCAAACTATATTTAACGAAAAGCTATTAGACTGATGCATCTCTCTACCTCTTGCTCTAAGCATACATACATCATTGCCTATCCCTCTTACCATTGCATTTGAGACCGCACTGCTTCCTGCATCAATTTCAAATCGTGTTTTAGCTATTAATTCAGTGAAAAGAATTAAACTCTTTTGGTAGAATTCAATGCAGGAACAATATGGAATACATATCACATACTCTTGTTAGACCAGAAATTTTAAAATAAAAAATGTAACAGGAAACCCGAGATCGTGCACCTCAAAATCATACATACCTTAATACTTGATTAGAATGCATCGTATTGGTGATCCCTCAGCACCAGCCAACCTTAGAGGTAAGCAGTGGACTGAGTATAATCCTGCTGGGACATCATCAAGTTTCAGGCTTTCAACAAGAATGATTTCCTGAAGTATTTGGAGTAGTTAGTTCATGCCATGTTGATTCTGGTACTTATTCAAGTAACAAATTAAGTATATTCAATCTTCCGTTATACAAATGAACACAAGAAATCACTATCAGTCTCATTTAAAATCGCACATGTGTACCAACTAGTTACAAAATGTCTTTCAAACAATCAAGCTTAAGATTTTATCAGTAGAGCAGACATCATATCCACCAAACATTGAGATTGATGTAAAGTCAAGACTCCAGCAAATAAAAAAACAACGAATTATCAATCAGTTTCAACAACTTCCAAAACAGTTCGAGTAGTATACTATCAGAACTAAATACTTACCAGTTTGAAAATTGAATTTTATAGTAAGTGTGTTGAGTTTGACAAATAGAGTATCTACTACGTGTGTGTTTGTTTCTACTTGTGTTTGTTTCTCTAGTAACAAAAATTGATTATAAATGAGATTGATTTCGTAAAATTGATTGTAATTAAAAGTGAATTGAATGTAAAGTGGTTTATATTTGGATACATTGACATAATAGTGAGTCGAACAATAAACATTTGTGTAAAAATCAAATTTAGAGTCAAAAGCTACAAACTTCGATAGAATCAATTCCGAAGACAAAATCAATTTCAAGCAACATGATCCACCCAAACCCAAATATGTCAATAAATTTTATGTGTCTAGAATCACTTTTAGCTATCTCTATTGTGAATCCAAACACACACTAACTCTATAGGTGGAAACACCAAATGATGTTTATTGAAACAAATACACAAAACGGATGAAAACTGAAGCTCCTATTTGTGTATGGAGCATTGGACCCACCAAAATGAATGATGCCGACATCGACAAGCAAAATTGACAGAAAAATCCCAGATTTATGGCAAAGTAACATAATAAGGGTAGGAAATAATCAGCTAACTAAAAATAAAACAGGTGGAGTAACTGTATAATTTTGCTATTTATTTCTTTTCTATATTTAATCCTTTTTATTATAATAATATTTTCCTAGAATTTTGTTCTTCTAAAATATTCTCCTAGAATATTCTTTTTTCTTTATATGAAGTTATAGTCTGCCGGCAAGCTCATTCTAATCCTAGACGCAGTACATTGGAATCCTGAAGCACCACCACGAATACTACCGTGTGTACGTCTGCGGTGCGCTAAGGCACCACCCTGTTGTGCCAGCAGCCAACTCCGGCGTATCAGCTTAGTTATCCTCATCAAACCACTTACTTGATGCCTAGTTTGCCAACAGGTAGACGGTTCCTTTTCCCTCATATCAATGAAGAAAAGGGAGAAGTCAATTGATTCATCCGAAGAACCGAAAGCTATTTATGCTAGGTATTGCTCAAAAATAAAATATAACAGTATTCCTTAATTAGTGGGAATAGTCAATTTTCTAATTCATAAAACAAACAAATTGGGATTAGGGCTTTCACTTTTCATAAAATTATCCAAATTGAATTTTAATCATCAGCCATGACTTCAACAAAAAAGATTACTCTTAAAGAGTTCTGATGGGGAGGCATTCAAGGTTGGCTATTGTGGTGATAGTGGAAACGACTGGAAGAAGAAAACTGATAATGAGGGTCGTGCACTTCAGACTTGTAATTCTGATCAAGGGCAAAAGTCATCCTCAACTCAGTTGTCATTCACTTTGAAATAAATAGACAAACTTTTAAAACTTCTTGAATCAACTCCTTAGTGCTCTATAGCTCAAAAAGGTGCATTTTTTAGTGTCAGTTGAATGGTAGATTCAAGGGCTACTGGTCATATGACCGATGAATCTACATGTTTTTTTCATATAGTCTTAATCAGAGTTATTAATCACGGATAGCGGAGCGGAGCTGCCGACTCTAAAAATGGGATATTGGAATAGCTGGATATCTTTTGTTGACCTATTATAATTGACTATTTTTTGAACTAAATATATGAATAATCTATACAAATAACACAATCCCATAAAATTTTATAAAATAATAATGGATTGAACACTTAATTATATGTTATTATTATTTTTATTATTAATGTTAGTGTTAAATATGTTTGTTGTCTTTTTAAATATCTCAATTTTCGGTTTTAATCCCTCAATATTTCTTTTAAAGAATGGTCTTTCTATAATTTTCCATCCACACTTTTGATCTCTCTTGCAACTCATCGACGGTTTTTACAACTTAGCGACGGTTTTAATATTAGGAATCAAAAGTGTGGATGAAAAATTTTAGAAGGACCATTCTTTTAAAGGAAATATTTTTGAGAAATTAAAAATGAAATTGAAATATTTAAAAGGATCACAAACATATTTATTAATGTTATTAACCATTAATGTTATTGTTTTTATTAAGTGTTTTACAGTTGTATGTAAGGAGGTAAGTGAGTATTCAACTTTTTCTAGAGATGTATGAAGCTGTTGCAATGTTGATAAGGGTACATCTTCTCTTCCTTATTTTTATTATGAATTGCGACCTGCGAAGCCAGCAAAAGCGTCCGTGATCTGAATCTGTGAAACCCACCATGAATCTGCCGCGAAGGGTGGCTGCTCCGACTGAAACGCTCGGGATCTCACCGATTGCGGCCGCATTCATAAACTTTGGTCTCAGTGATGTCGTACGGGACAGAATGTTAGGCGATTAAAAATCAACACAAGAATAAAGTAACTGTAACATAGATGAGGATGTTGTGTTGGATATATGGTAAGAGTAAACAGAATATAATTAGAAATGAGAATATTAGAAAGAGGGTTGGGGTAACACCTATTATAGAGAAGATGGTGGAAAATAGACTTAGATTGTTTGGACATGTAGAGAGAAGACATGTAGATTTTGTGGTAAGGAGAGTATATCATATGGTTTAGAAGACAAACTAGAGGAAGAGGTACATCTAAAAAGACTATAAGAGAAGTTACTACGAAAGATCTCGAGATTAACGATTTGGATAGAAGCATGATCCTAGATATAGAACATTATAGCAAAAGTTGATCCAAGTAGTCGATTTCACTTAATGAGATAAGGCTTGGTTGTTGTTGTATAGTCTTTGTGCACATGATAATAAGATAGAAGTCACGGAAGACTTTTTTTCAGCTATTGCAGGTAAAGGCTCTGTTGTGTTTTCTCCAAGTCTAACACTTACATATCTCCTTCATGTCCTAAATTTTTCTTGTAGTCTGATATCAGTCAGCAAGTTAACTCATATTTATTGTATCTTTTAAGATTTGAATTTGGAAAAGATGATTGGCAATCCTAAGGAGAATGGAAGACTATATTACTTTGACTTTGGAGATGAATATCTACGACCTTTCAAACGAATAAGTTTTAGTTTTGAATTTTTTTTTTTTTTGCTTTAAATTATGATGACAATGTATATTTTGGCATTTACGATTAGGACATCCTAATTTTCGTTATTTAAAACACTTGTTTCTAAAATTACTTATTAATAAGAATTTATCTCTATTTAAGTGTGAAGCTTGTAAATTTGCAAAAACATGTTCTCATTTTTCTATACAGTCTTATAAACCTTCAAACCCTTTGTCTGTTATTTACATTGATGTTTGGGACCTTAAACATATGAGTACACTTTCTCTTAAAAAATAGTTTATTACATTTATAGATGACCATTCAAAAATAAGTTGGTGTACTTGTTAAAGGAGAAATCTGATGTTTATTAGGCTGATAAGCAGTTTTTAACATGGTGCAAAATCAATTCCAAACAAATATTAAAGTTTTTAACATGGTGCAAAATCAATTCCAAACAAATATTCAAGTTTTTAGAAGTGATAATGTCAAAGAATACTTCAACACTAATTTGGATGATTTTTCCCGTAAAAATGGAATAGTGCATCAAAGTTCTATGTCCTAACAAAATGGAGTTGTTGAAAAAATAAATAAACATTTATTAGATGTAGGTTGTGCTTTGCTTTTACAAATAAGGTACCAAATTACTTTTGGAGTTAAGTTGTTTTAATTGCTTCACATTTGATTAACAAAATATGCCTTCAAAGGTCCTTAGTTTTCAAACTCCGATTAATATTTTCAAAGAATGCTTCCCTAGTTATAAATGATTTGCCTTTAAATTTTTGTTCATGAACATAAAAATGTTGAAAATTTTGAACGAGATGCTATAAAATGTGTTTTTGTTGGATATTCTTCAACACAAAAAGAATATAAATGTTTTGATCCAAAGAAAAAAAAAAGTTTGTAACCATGGACGTAACATTTTTAGAAAACAAATCTTATTTTGATATCATTTTTAAGGGGAACTTTGTGGAAGAAGACTCGTTTCAAATTGACATAAATTTTTTTATTTGTCTTTCTCAACATCATAAGATTCTTAGACTTGCACTTTGGCACCAACAACAAATAGTCGTGATTCACCTACTGAACCTACTCCTGCTATAAATGAGGAACTTGGTGAATATGGACTACATTTTCTCATGAAGACAATAATGAGAATAGTGAAGATGACGATAATGATGAACTAATAGAAATGCCACATAATGATGAAACACTTATAAAAAATAAATTCGAAGAGGAAAATAAGATTTGGATAGGAAAGGTCTTTGTGAGAAAAATCACAAGTAGAGTGATGAGTCCACATCCCAACAATACCATAAATCTGAGTTGGGAAATGATCACTCTCTTGAAAAAAAGGAAGATAAATCTATTTCAGTTCTTGAAAAAAAAGGAAGATAAATCTATTTCAGTGTCTGATAGTCTTATCATCTATCCTGATATTGATCAACCAATAGCTATTAGAAAATTAGTTAGGTCTTGCACTAAATATCCTTTGTTGAATTTTATTTCCTACTCAAATTTGCCTTCATCATTATCTGCTTTTACCTCAAAATTGTATAGTGTTTAATTACAAAAGTTATACAGGATGCTCTAAAAGTTCCGAAGTGGAGAGAAATTGTACTTGAGGAAAGTTATACAGGATGCTCTAAAAGTTCCGAAGTGGAGAGAAATTGTACTTGAGGAGATGGAGCACTTGAAAAGAACAAGACTTGAACCGTTGTGACACTACCAAATGGTAAGAAGATTGCGGGACACAGATGCGTGTTTACCGTGAAATACAATTCAGATGAGTCAAATGAAATATATAAATCCCGATTACTTGCTAAAGGTTTTACTCAAACCTATGGTATAGATTACTCAAAGACATTTGCTCATGTTGCAAACTTAGACTGACCTCTACATCAATTTGGATGTTAAGAATATATTTCTCAATGATGATCTGGACGAAGAAGTATATATGGATATACCTCCTGGTTTTGAAAAAAACATTTGGATCTAATGTACGCAAACTGGAGAAGTCCTTATATGAGCTAAAATAACCTTCTAGAGTTTGGTTTAAAAAGTTCACCCATTCCATAAAAAACAGGGATATATTCAAGGCTAGGTTGATCACACATTGTTCACAAAATTCTTCCACAATGGAAAATTTACTACACTAATATTATATGTCAATGATATTGTTCTTACTGGAGATGATATAGATGAAATGGCTAAAGTAAAAGAGAAACTAGCTACCAACTTTGAAATCAAGGACTTAAGACCCTTGACATATACTATTAGTGTAGTAAATTTTTCATTGTGGAAGAATTTTGTGAACAATGTGTGATCAACCTGGCCTTGAATATATCCCTGTTTTTTAAGGACGGGGTGAACTTTTTAAACCAAACTCTAGAAGGTTGTTTTAGCTCATATAAGGACTTCTCCAGTTTGCGTACATTAGATCCAAATTTTTTTTCAAAACTAGGAGGTATATCCATATATACTTCTTCGTCCAGATCACCATTAAGAAATATATTCTTAACATCCAATTGATGTAGAGGTCAGTCTAAGTTTGCAACATGAGCAAATGTCTTTGAGTAATCTATACCATAGGTTTGAGTAAAACCTTTAGCAAGTAATCGGGATTTATATATTTCATTTGACTCATTGGTATGGAGGTTGCTCATTAAAGAAGGGAATCATCATTTCCCAACAAAAATATATTTTAGATCTCTTAAAAAAAACTATAATGAGTAGTTGTAGACCAGCCGATACTCCCATAAAACCTAATGCAAAACTTTGGAAAAAAGGGAAAGTTCATGTGGACATCTGGATGTATCAAAGATTGATTGATAAACTAATTTATCTGTCCCATAGTAAACCAAACATTGTCTTCTCAGTTAGTGTAATAAGTCAATTTATGCATTCTCATTTTGAGGAATATCTTGAGGCTGTATATAGAATCCTAAGGTATCTGAAAGTTAATCCAAGGAAGGACTTATTTTTTAAGAAGACTGTTGAAAGGAGTATCTCTATATGCACGAATGTTGATTGGCCAAGATCAGTAACAGATCGAAGATCTGCCTCTGGATATTGTACCTATGTTTGGGGTAATCTTGTAACTTGGAGAAGTAAGAAACAAGAAGTGGTAGCAAGAAGTAATGCATAGGCCAAATTTAGAGTTATGGCTTAAGGTGTTTGGGAAAAAATGTGGACCCACAGAGTTTTAGAAGACCTGAAATTAAAGATTGAACTTCCGCTGAAATTATACTCTAACAATAATGTAACCATAACCATAACTCATTATCTATTTCAACATGAAAGACATAGACCGTTACTTTATAAAAAAGAAATTAGATGCCGGTCTAATATGTCTACTATTTGCAATTTTAAGTTAACAAACTGCATCCTTACCAAAAGTTTTACTAGACTCAAATTTGAGCATTTTGTAGGCAAATTAGGCATGATAATTATCTATGCACTAACTTAAGGTGGTGTTGGAGTAACCATATAGTTTTCCTATTTATTTCTTTCCTATATTTATTTCTTGTTTATATTTGATCCTTTTATAATAATAAATCTCTCATAGAATTTTGTTTTTTAGAATATTCTCCTAGAATATTTCTTTTTCAATATGAAGTTGTAATTTCTCTATTTATACCAACTACTGTTGAAGAATAAACTATAATAGTGTTCCCTATTCTCTAATAAAAACAACACATAAATTCTCAGAAATAAAATATTCTTTTTCTTACCCTGTCTTTTAAAAATACAAGGTGGGATGGAATCAAGTAATCATAAGAAGCAACAGATAGGTAGTCAGTACCTACATGACATCACAGAAATATATGTCAGGCAACAAAATTGGGCCAAAAAAATAAGAACTGAAAGAGAAATGAATTAGGGTGTGACATCTCTCAGCTAAACATACAATATGAAGATGTAAAAAGTAGTACATTACAATGACCTGGTAAAAAAAGGGAGAGAGGGAGATCAAGGTGCAGAATGATCTTATGAATCTACTTCACTTGCCATTATTATATTGAGTACCAGTAATTCTATGAATAATCTAATTTTTATGAATCTACTTCACCTTTTAAGATTCAGAAAGACTCTTCTACAGTTTTATTGAACAAACTAATAGCAATTCTATGTTCTAAGTTGCAAATAAATAATGCAATAGAGGTAACATAAAGATGAGGTCAAATTAATTCAGAACATTATTTGCTCACACAAGTAATTGAAAAATGCTGCCCTAAATGTATCAACAAAATAAACTTATGGCTATTCAACTCATTCATTGCAGAGCAAAAAAATATTCTAATATCTATGTGATCAATGGCGGATCGCAGAGCTTGGCGGTCTATATATATACATATATGTGTGTGTGCGTGTGCGCGCGCGACTCGGCTCAAAGCATATGATCAAAGCTCTAGTGGCGCACATAGCAATATCAGAATCGAATTATCGTCGGCCTGACCGGCAGTAATAGCGAACTAACACTGTTCTAATAGAAAGGGGGAGTCCCTCTTTGCAGTAGATAACGCAACCGAACACAAAATGAAGCTTTCAGTCTCGCAAAGCATCTGGGCGAGCCGGAAACAGCCAGCGACATATATATATATATATATATATATATATTATATATATATATATATATATATATATATATATATATATATATATATATATATATATATATATATATATATATATATATATAGTATGTATATGTATATGTATATGTGTATGTATATATATATATATATATGTATATGTATATGTATGTATATATATGTATATGTATGTATATATATGTATATATGTATGTATATATATGTATGTATATATATATATATATATATATATATATATATATATATATATATATATATATATATATATATATATATATATATATATATATATATATATAGGCGAAACCCCATGCTTTGAGAGTTCCTTTCTGCCAGCACTTTCTTTCTCTACCCGGGAGTAACTTCAGTACCTAGGACTACTCTCCCAGGATGCCAAACATACATGGAAAGTCTTCTCAAAGACTTCCCCCAAACATACATGGAAAGTCTTCTCAAAGACTTCCCCCAGTGGCCCTTCTGGAACTTGCCCAGGCTGCACAGCCTCTGGTTGAGGTGCGGGCTCTCCTCCGGGCTGTTCCAAGTCCCTAAAGATAGACTCCCCGCTTATGCCCGGGGAATTTATTTCGAGCGCACCAGGAAGCCGCTGCCCAGATGTGATAGAAGCATATCAGTTTCAGCCTAGGGATCAGCCTATCAAACAAAAAAAAGTAAGCGCGTATGCGGTCCGCCAGTCTTTGACTTTCTTTGAAGGCTGGGCCTTTTATTGCTCTTCTCTTGTCCCCTCGGGCTTATTTTATATATATATATATATATATATATATATATATATATATATATATATATATATATATATATATATATATATATATATATATATATATATATATATATATATATATATATTCATAATTACCAATATTCAAACCCAATATAAAGTAACCAAAAATGTCAACAACAAAACCAAAGAAAACATCTAAAAGTTGGGGGCATATTTGAGTCTTTACAAGAGCTTCCCAACCAAAGAAAACATCTAAAAGTTGGGGGCATATTTGAGTCTTTACAAGAGCTTCCCTCTGCAGCAGTCACTACAGTTGTTGCTCACAAGTGCAATGCAGCCAGATTTAACGAAACACTTCTGCGCAGCTATAGCGCCCACAATGACTGATATTGACTATAGAGCCTAATATATCTTCATCTAATAAATACTGCATGATATGTATGAAACATAAATATTGCAAGATATGTATGAAACATAAATATTGCATGATATGTATGAAACACCTATGAAGTCAGAGTCAAGAAAAACAACTTAAAGTGAAGCAATTTACAAGTGCAAAACTAGACCTGGCCAAATAATGACGAAAGTAGTCGAAATACATAACATCAATTTATGCTTACCAACAAGTTTGATATCGGTGTTTTCCACTAGCCATTTTGCTCCATCTACAGTGAACCCCACATAGTTTGAATCAAATTCCTTCTGAAACATCAGCCGCCTGAAAGTTCAACAAGCTTTAGTTTCTGATCTGGCTTCAAATGAGTTAAGTTATGAAACAATTTCAAGAACTCATCAACCATATAATTGGAATATCAAATGTATTTAAACAGTGGTCATAAAAACTCATAAATCATAACTAAGTCTTTCTCTTTCTTAACATCCACCCCCATTTTAATAGGCTATTGATCATGGACAATGGGGTCATGGCTGCTGATACCAGTACAATAAATAAGAATACAATTTGCTACACTCAGTTTGACATACAGGAATTGAAATGAAAAGAAGAGTCATAAGTAGTTGAGACAAACACAAATTTCGTAACTTCGGGAATTTTGCTATTTGTATTTCATGGATGCTTACTTCAAATTTATTAAATTTGTTGTAACTATCAGCACTGCAGTTTAAATTGGTTTATAGTGTAAACAAAATGTTCTGATACTTCCTACAATAGAACCGATCATTTAACATGTACTATGTCTATTACACACATTACCTGTCGGTATTTAATGTTCGGAAGAGTACGCGCTTTACACCCCTGGGGATATTTAATGACTTCATAACTTCAGCTGGAAAAGAAATACATATTTCCATTTGATCAACAATTGTTAAGAACAATAAAAAAATAGAAGTATGGTCCCAAGCTTTTCCAAAATAGAATAAGAACCCATTTAATTATAAGCATAAAGAAACCCTGAAATTTAGCAGTTTATCAGAAAATTAGATTAAAATAGGCAAATTCTTCAAAAGCTGCCTCCGGACAATGGTGTACACTTCGAACATGTTTGTACTGACTTATTTAATTTTATGAATTGATACAACCAACTTGTGTGACTCTTAGACTATGTTTGGATATCTTAAAATGATCGGCACGGAATGGAAAGGGAGCAAGACAGAATGGAAATGGAGCGAGGCCGAATGGAACAGAATGGAGAGTCAATTCCATCATTTGGACATTTTAAAACGGAATAAAGCAAGTTCTTCCTTCCTCATAAATTGGAGGTTGAAAAATACGTTGGAAAGTGATGGAACGGAATCGATACCCAGCTCCATCCAATTTTATCTAATCGAAACAATGAAATTTAATTCTGTTACATCCATTTCATCGATCCAAACAAAGTCTACGGAAGAGCTTATACAAACAGCTTATGACAAGCTCATTAAATGGTTTCAGCTTATTTGTACAAGTTTTTCAAGATAGTCCTAAAAACAGGTTATAGTATATATGAATACAAATTGGCACTATAGTAACTTTTGTTATAGAAATAACTAACAAAACAACTTATACATCCGCATTAATATATGATAAGCACAATGAATTAATGAATTAAGTTATTTATGAAACCAATATTAAACAGAAAAAAATTCACAAGCTAGATTATGCATACCAGTTATATTGCTATTTCTTGGAACATCAACTAGAAGAGCAGGACCTGCAAAAATTCATCACATAAACAAAACAAGCTTAATAAAACAAAAGCAAGTAAATAAAAAGAATATAAAATAAGATGCAACCATTGAGAACGTGCAAGTCGAGTGAATCAACATCAAATCCAGCATCGAAGTAGTGATCGTAGACGTGGCCAGGTGCATCAACGTGAGTTCCGGTATGAGCCGGAAGTTTCATTTCAGAGTTATTAGCGATGGAACCGTTCTTCATGCTCTTCGGAAGCCACAGGAATTGACCGATACCGTTTTTCGATTCAAACTCTGGCATGTCCGGGTGATACCGGTGAGTGATATCGAAGATTCTTCCGTTATCGTAAATTTCGCGGCGAGGAGGGACGAGATCGTCGTCGCCGATGACCGTTGATGTGCAAATTGCCGCCACTAAGGCTAGCGCCACCGCTTGGTAGTTCATTTTGGATTTGTTGGTTTTGGTGATGTGAGTACTGTGTCCACTGGTTTTATTTATTTAACTGCAAAATAAAATAGCAACAGCCTTTTCTTACATCATACAATAAAGAGAAAAACGTGACTAACTCTCTTTTCAACTATACAATTCATGTTTAGATTAATCATTCTCTTATCTCTTTTGCATGGGTGGAAATAGGGCACTGAAGCTAAGTTTTGTCAAGTGAACCTAAGTTTTGTCAAGTTTAAAAGTCTCATCTGCTAAAAAAACATAAGTTTAAGTCTATAATTTATCATAGATTTACTTTTAGGCTTAAATCTGATTTTTTTTAGGTCTAGTTAGTCTTTTAACCTATAAGCCTATTATTTTAGACGTAAACAAATAAACAATTAAAATAATATTTAAATAAACTAGAAAATCAATGAGCATAAAATATTATTTGCATTGATGTATTTTAACTTATTTATTACATAAATTTTGTGAAATTATTTGTTTAAAATAATTACATTTTATAACATTGTTTATAAGGTGTTTTTATCTTATTTTCATAAATTCTCCAAGATTATCAACTTTTATTTATGTATGGTAATTCAAAGTCCAAAACATAACGATAATAAATAATTATTCATATTTATTTAAATAGGTCGGTCTGTTAAATTTAAAATGCTTTCTTTATGGCCTGAAACCTAACATTTTTAATTGAATAGGCTTATAAAAAAAATTAGGTTTTTTCTATTTAAAAGAAAAATACCTGAGTCTATATAAGTTAGGTTGTAAATATCTCGGTCTGGTCTAATTTTATTCTTAATTATTAATAATATACATATTATTATGATTATTAAAATAGATAAATTTGAGTTTATTTCTCATTGTAGACCTATATCACTATGTGATATTATTTATAAATTTATATCAAAATTTGTTGCTAATTGTTAGCCATATCATTTCCCTTTTTATCAATCTAGTTTTGTTATGGGGATATTCATCATCACGATAGTATTTTCAATTTTGGCATAGAAAATTGTTCAATTTAGATTGATCAACATTTCAACAAAAATAAATTGGATAGTGAATTGATACCTTTTTATCACTGAGTAGAGGAGTGTCTAAATATGAAATGTAAATAATAATAGTTTGTAATATTAGTATGAGACTCATTAATCTATTAAATTTGTTTTTCTCTCTATTTAAATAATAATTATTTTAGAATTGTAGTCACGGGTTTTAATAAATCAAAATTTTATTTTACAACAAAATGGAACAAATTATGAGACGAGTGTGGTATTAGATAGTAAAACATGAGAAATTATATTTTTGTATCTAAGACGTGACTCCCGATTAAAGTTATTCCTAGAGTAAAAGGGACGGGTGAATAGTGAAAAATAAGGTGAGAAGAAGAAGTGATTTAATTGACGGTGAAACCAATATTTTATCTGTCTTTTTTTCATAACTCCATCAGGTATAATTGTTAAATTAGAATCTCCATTCAAATATTTTTTATGGGAAAAGAGCAAAGAAGCAGAGAGAGGAAATGGGATTAATTGAGTGTGCATTGAGGTGGTGAAAAGAGATGCTTCAACTGAAGAATGAAAGATCCCACATGTTGAGGAGTTGAAAAGATATTCATAAGAAAATTGTTCAATGAAATCAGAGTATATAATTTCGATGTCAAGAAATATGAATACGATAGAAAGAGTCAAGTAAAATGACATAAGAGTGGTCTCAAATTTGATTCCGCAAACACTAACTGATTAATAATTTATATTAACATTGATTGCTGTAAAAAAAAACGGTGGAGGAGATCATTAATTCACTGATATAAATTTTTTTTTTTTTTTTTTTGAAAATGTGGTGTAAGAACTTGCTGCAAAATGACATTTGTTAATAGAAATAGCCAAAACACGATCATTAATTATTTAAGAAGTTTAATAGCAGAAATCTACTCATCTTGCCAGAATCTAGTAGTATGACTATCTCTAATGATCCAAGAGATACCCTGTTTCAATGAATCTCACTTAGAGATATTGATAAGATACACAGAATTAATATAATGTAATTATTAAGAAGTTATGGACATGGGTCTACGAGTTCAAATGGTGCACAAGTTTACTTGTGAGGTAAAAGTTGAAGACACAAGTTTATTATATGTGCACCTGCAAGTCCTCAATTTTTGGCACAAAATTTCTAGACATTATTAGATCAGCGCCCAGTAGCATTTCCAACCTAAGTTCATAAAATATGACCATTTGAGATATTACTATAGACATTACAACACTATCGGTTTGGTTTGCATCAAAATGCTCCTTGTTGATACTGCTGACTACCTTTGGGCTATGTTGCAACCTGCGGCCGTACCACTATATATCAACATTTGACTTGATAAGGATCAGGATAATGCAAAGAAACGATAAGAAACTCAAAAAGTTGGAGGTTGATATCATAGATTGATCATACCGTGCAACTCACGGACTTCATCATCGGATCAGAATGCATCGAATTGGTGATGCCTCGGAACCAACCAACCTGAGAGGCAAGCAGTTGAGTGAATATATTCCTGCTGGGACACCGTCTAGCTTAAGGCCCTCCACAAGAATGATTTCCTGATGCATTTACTGATGTTAGTGCATTGCTCATTAATGATTTATCAAACTAGGAACTCGATGTACGCATTCTAGCAACACCTCTCTTTCTACTAAAACTGAAAGTATCTACCAAACGGTGAAAACAGCCTTCAAGAATAGAATGCAAATATACGAATAACAACACAAATGAGTGAATTAAGGGAGCAATGAGTAAAGATGTATCAAGTGAAATAATTGTTTCGAATACAGTGCAGAGCTTTAGAATTGCTAATAAAACCTTATCAGCTATAAAATTCTATTACAAATGATGAATGTAGAAAATTAGCAGTGCCGATAATTTATACCTAAGTTTCATAAACTTCATAAATTTTCAAGAGTCTAGGTCTGTAGTCACTGGTCAGACATGAATAGAACATCAATTTGACAACTGGAAGTACAAAGCGGTCCAATAAAACGTCACTTTCCCAAACAAGACATCAAACCATAGAGGGCATATAAATTGATACTACCATCACTCTTGTTGAAAACACCAAATGTTACTTGAACCAACCATAATCAATATTAAAAGTTTGAAAATTCAAGAGAGAATAGTCCCATACTTTCAGCATCATCCGTAATACTTGATAACACGAGACCTAATTTGTACTCCTATTTTAATTTTGTTAGTTCTTTCAACTCAGAAACTAGGTATAATTAACTTAAGGTAACTAAGGAGTAAAATATGCATAAATTACCACCAGAAGACAATTTTCTTACCCTGCTTTCCAGAAAAACAAGATGAGACTGAACCGAGTGAACATATGCTGCAGCGGATAAGTAATCAACTCCTACCAATTACACAGGAAACTACATTAGTGCATAAATGCCATTCGATAGGGGGGAAATGTGCAGAAATAGTACCATCATAAATTGAAACAGCAAAAGGTTTCCACTGAAGTTGTTTCATTGTAAAAGATATTAAAACATGAATTAACTGAACAGCAAAAGGTTTCCACTGAAGTTGTTTCGATGTACAAGATATTAAAACATTAATTTTAAATATTGTGGAACCTTAGTTTTCACGTCATACAGAAGATCTGCACCAGGTAGCAGCTCTCAAGAAGAGCATGCCAATAGCTATTTTTATGTTTTGAAATAAAAAGAAAAGATAACAAGCAAACGAGGGAAAACTGAGAACTGTCATTCACACGTTGAACCCCAATGGTTAATTTGCCACGGTTTATCGCCCAAGCTTGATATCTCTAACACATATAGACACACAACCACTTCAGTTCTGAGGGACAAAAAGCCTTCATATGAAACTTGGCCACAACGAAGTATTGGTCAAGATGATTCACAAATTGAAGGCCTTGAAAAACCTGAAGGAAATTATAACCTTTCTATGAAAAAAGATTCGGGGCACTGTGGTAGACACTGATGTAACTCGAAAAAATGAGTATAACCCTAAACATAGCACATGGCAAGGACATATTGATGTTACAACGACCAGGAGCTTTTTTGTGACTATTGGGGCATGCAACAAGTACATAAACTTAGACTGCTGAACAAACCGATCGAGGGCAAGGAATTGATGATTGTCAAGCTTTACGCGCGCGCGCGCACACACACAGGCCGTGATTATTAACATCCACACAGGCCATTTATTGGGGAGAGCGAGGTTAGTAATTCAAAATAATCATCTATTGTTGAATTTTATGCATTTACAAATCTCAACCATTTATAAGTTTATTAACTCACGAGTCACGACCACAGAGAATCCAGCCATTAGATACGTCAGCCATTAGATAAGTCAACTAGGTTGACATCTATATAACAAAAAAGATACTTCATAACTATAATAACTACCATGCCATCGATTAAAATTAAATTATGCATTAAATGCATCATAAAGATGAATGACATGCTTAAAAGTGGTTGTCTTGTGAACCGGAAGAATAATTTATCCCTAGCTGGGAGAAATACTCTTGCTAAACGGCCGTTCAGGCGCTGCCTGCTATTCAACCGAAGCCTTATGTGATGGATGACAAAGGCCATATGCGTGAGACCTTTATTTAGGGAGATTTTCCAGAAAGTAAATATATACGCCGGGTTTCCTGGGAATCTTTTTGCGTTCCTAGGAAAATGGAGGTTTGGGTTTTAGATCAGTGCGCAATATGAACATGTCCTCAATGATGAAGGCAAGCTGGAACCTTTGCTATAGAAGCCAAGACCTTCGAGTGAAGAGTATTAGATCCTATTACAGATGTGGTTGGGATATTTTGCCAAAGATCAATGTAAAAGATCAGGTTCTAACTTTTGGCAGGAGATTTGTAAGGGTTGGATGCAAATCAACCCAAACATCATTTGGAGATTGGGAAATGGTTCCAAAACCAGCTTTTGGACTGACCCTTGAGTTCATAATGTGGGTAAGCTTTCTGATTACGCTACTGGGAGCTTGACATTGGTGGCATCAGTGAGAAGCTTTCCCACGACTACGGATGAATGGAATCTTTCCAGGTTTAATACTTGTTTACCTCCACATTTGATTGACGCTATTCGAAAATGCCTTCCTCTGCTTGACACTTGCTTGGAGAGGCTCATCTGATGGCTCTTTTTCATTGCTAAAGCATATACCTCTCTTCTCCTACTTAGCATTCTGTCCTAAATGATATTTTGCCGGCTATTTGGCCTTGGAAGGGCCCGGAGAGAATCAGATTGTTCATGTGGAAGATTTGTTGGGTATTCTCGTGACGAATGCGACTAGGAACTAGGAAGCATTGTGGGAAGATAGGGATCTTTTCCCAGGCAGTAAATTGGCTTTGGAAACCGATTCACATGCTACTAGGGACTGCAGCAACAGCCATGCTTTGCTGATTTGGAGGTTTTTCCAGCAAATTGGCTTCGAAAACTGTTTAACATGCTTTTAGGGATTGCAGCCAAGTTTTGCAAATTTGGAGACTTTTGAGGCAAATTGATAATGATTCAAACTCCATCGTAACCGACACTAAGGAATGGCTCAGGTATAATTTAATTAACTTTTCAAGTTTTAGTTTCTCTAGTAATTGGAACATATATTTTGCTAGTAGATTTTGTGTGCTAGGAATGATTTAGTTTTCAAAAACAGCGCATCCTCACCTCCAAATCATGATTAAGAAACAATATCTAGCAAATGATATTAGGAATTCTATAGATGAATCTATTCTTTTTGTTTGGGACACCCCCAAGAATATAACCAAGTAGGTTAAGCCAAATGAAGACTACATTAAAATCAAATGAGGTGCTGCTGCTGGGGGTCTAGCATACAGCAATGATGGATCCGTATTTTGGGCCTTTGCTGGAAAATTAAGGAATTGTAATGTAGTTCTGCTATCTGAGCTAGGGACCCTATTTTGATACCTCAAAATAAAAACTACACGCACTTGATGATGGAATTGAACTCGCTTATAGCTATTAACAACAAAATGTCCTGTGTTTCATCCGTGCTCTGTTTTGGTAGCAAAGACTCTTCAAATGGCATATCTTTAGATGATAATTGTTGTACTTTTCATGTACTGCCTTCTTTTGTTTGGAACTTTCACTTGGAAGATGTTTACTTTGTTTTAGTCATTCAGGAACCTAATTTAATTTCATCCAAAAAATATTGGGCTGAAAAATTTCTAAGATAGACGGAGTCAAGACAGAAGAAATGGCCAGAATTTGAAATGTGAAATGAAATCAATTTAAGTTAATGACCCCATGTTATTAGATAACACAGATATGACTGAAATAAAATAAAAACTCAAACTATAGATGCAATATCAATTATTTGAGTAAAAAACAGAGGAAAAAAATTAGGAAGCAAACCGAGTCATACATAGTGACTTCTATCTCACCTACAAGTTTGATGTCAGTGTTCTCCACCAGCCATTTTGCACCATCCTCCATGAATCCAACATAGCTTGTGTCAAATTCCTTCTTAAACATAAGCTTCCTAACATTTCAACAAAAAATTAGTCTAAAGTCACATGTAACTACTAATAAACAAATGCATAGCACTAAGCTAAGTGTTGAAATTGCAAGTTTAAAATTATATCCTAGCATATGAATCATTGAGATTAAAAGTTAAAATCGAAAAATCAAATCAAACACGCTTGATGTTTATGTTTGAGTAAAATGAAGAGGAAACCTTTTCATTAAAAACCTTTCCCTCCCTCACCATCCAAACATACCTTAAAGTTTGGTAAATTGCATTCACAAATAAATAAAAGGGAAATGCTAATGAGTGTCCCAGGGACATTGGTTAAGAGATTAAAAAGGTAGGTTGAGCATTCTTTGAGAGACTAAAAAGACAAGTTTTTAAAAAAAATATGTGTATTCAATGCACTGAAAATATAAATAAAAAATTTTAAAGAATATTGTGTGTATCCGATGCATTGAACATAAAATATTTTCTTTATTTGAGATTCTTAACTAGTGCCCTGGTTAGCATGACCCTAAATAAAATTCTTGGTCTTACAAAACTTGTTTTGAAACTAATAGCTATAAGCTAAGTTCTCGTTTCCAAGCACACCTTGAGAGTAATATACCAGTGGTAATTAGTAATTAGCAAATTGTGTATAACCTCTACCTACTGTCCACACCCTCCCCATCGCTCAATCGCATATTCGTCTGAAACCATACAGATAAAATGAAGAAGCAACTAATGCTTATATGCAAGCTAACTCCACATCCACATTATAATGACTTAGAAGGCTCAACCCGAAAATTGAAACTGGAGGACAAAAAGGTTTCAAAAGATAGAAGTATATGAATGTTAAACAAAAACGCAGTTCGTGTATATACAAGACTTATGAAGTTGCCTTAGAGAAGCATTTTCAAAGCAAGCAAGAGAAACGATCTCAAAATTCAATTTTTTTCTGAAAGACAAACAAAAATAAGATGCTCCTACAGCCATCCTGGCAAATGTAACTTGGACAGTTATTACCTGTCAGTATTTAATGTTCTGAAGAGCACACGACTTACACCTTTAGGGATATACAAGGACTTCATAACTTCAGCTGGAAAAGTATTATTTAAATTAAATATAAACACAGATAACAGGAATAAGTTTGCATTTTCATATCAGACATTCTAAATGAAATGGCTCAGAAAACAGTTTGTAAATGGGAAAGCAGAGCATCCGCCAAATTTCATGATTGAGAGCAGCACTACAAACTGTTACAAAATGTAAATTTTTCAGTCACGTAGATTCTTCGGGAAGACTTAGGCTCTATTTGGTAAAAAGTATAGTGAAGAAGCTAGTTATCAGCTCATAACAAAGAAGCAGGGGCATTGAACTTGTATGATTTGACAAAATTAGCGGTTAAACTAGTTGACCAGAAGAACACAATTAAAAGGATATTTTTTTATTAAAAATTGTGTCTTGAAATGGCACAAAAAAACATTTTAAATTAATATTTTATTTTTTTTCAATTAAGATAACAATAGTAAAATTGAGATAAAAAATTTGTAAGCTCAAAATCTACTTAAAAGTATTTTATAAAAAAAAAAACACTATGAACTCGTATAAAACTTGAGAAAAAATTGTTGTCACATTTATTATTTGTAAGCCATCAGCTATAAGCTCAAAAACCGGCCTTGCTAAACAAAACATCGCATTTACATGGTTGAGAAACTGAGAAGCTGAACTGTGCAGCAACTCAAGAACTAAATGATTTAAGTAAGAGCATCACATACCAGTAATGTTGTTATCCCGTGGAACATCAACCAAAAGGACGAGACCTATAAACAGAACAATAGCCGTATCAGTTGTCTATTGTCAGCATCTAACTAATCTATAACCAACAGCCAAGGCACTCCAAAAATGATAAATGTATATGAAAACAAAAACAATCCTCTATCCCACAATAATTGTTGTATTCGCATTAAAAAAAAAAACACTGTTCAAAAGATTGTCCCTTTTAGTTTACAATTCATAGTCAAATTTTAATGTTCAATTGTACCCTCTAATTAATATTATAAATATCATTATTCTTCATTTTACAATTATAAGAGAACATTGATGAGATGGTAAGGGAACTCTTCTAACTTGATCAAAGATTGTGAGTTCAAACCAATCACTGAGCATGCAGCAGTGTCAAATTCTTTTGAGGGTGAGTAATGTTCAAATCACTGAACATTACTGATTTGATTTGAGTAAGAATAATAAGTATTTTAGATTTCTTGTAAAAAAAAAAAGGCATGTTACGAAGATTACAGTGAATTGAAGAAGAGAATTAGGATTATACCGTTGAGGAGTGCTATATCAAGGGTATCAACATCGAACCCAGCGTCCAAGTAATTATCATAGAAATGGCTCGGCGCGTCAACATGAGTTCCGGTGTGAACTCCAAGCTTCATAGCCGAGCCATTAGCGCGTGAGCCGTTTTTCATGCTATCAGCAAGCCAAAGAAAGTGCCCTAACCCTTGTTTAGAGTCCCAAACCGGCATCTCAGGGACGAACCTGTGTGTGATATCGAATATTCGTCCGTCATCGTAGACTTCGCGGCGTGGAGGGACGAGATTCGTTTCGTCGCCGGTGAGGGAGCAGTCGCCGGAATCGAGGCCGGGGATGGAAGGGTAGGCGGTGGAGGCTGCGGCGATGGAAATCGCACAGAAAAACGGAAATATAAATAGAGACTTCATGCTCGCGATTTTATTCTTCTTTCTTTTTGGGTCGTTCTGTGTCGCGCTTTTATTTTTATTTTTTTTGGTGTATTTCTTTATCTTCCATTTGGTGTATTTGGTGTAATCCGTCGCGCTTTTATTCTATACTCGCTGAAAATATGATTGATATTTGACGCTACTTTTTTACTTATAAAATAAAAAATATATATATTTGACAGTTTGATTTTCGGATATTTTTTGCGTTTCATTAACTCAAGAGAAGAGAGAGCAAGAAAAAGAGAACATCATATGAAGTCAACTTCCTAATTAAGATTGAGACATGTTAATGGTCACCCTAATTTATTCTTTCTTTACCCTATGTCCGTATGAGTACTCATTAAAATTATTGAAGCATGAAATAAATAAAGTAGAAAAAAATTATCATTTTTAACATATATAAGTAGTTAATTATTATAAAATAATTCAAAAATACATTAACAGTTGTCAATTTACTAAATCAAAAATCCACCACTAATTAGAATTTATGTTTTCTACACATGGCATTATTTTTTTTCAAATGGAATTACGTTTTCATTGCCCTCTTAATAAGTTGTACCATACTGATTTTTTTTCATTCTACTTGTCTTCTCATTTTTCTTCACTCTTCCTTTTTACATAACAACTTCCAGAATATAATCACGGTTGAGCCGTCCAAATCCAAGTTTAACTTCAAGGATTCATTAATTACGGTATGTTTACGTTTTTTTCCTGCATTTTGATGTTCAAGTTAAGACATCGTTGTGAGTTTCTCGTCTCAATGTTTTTGTGGGTTATATGTGGAAAATCTAAACTTGTAATGCTAAAGTTTGTGTTTTTATGATATCTAGTTGTTTACAAAGTTTAAATGAAATTTGGAAGAGAAAATGTGATTGAAAAACTCAAGTTTGATGTGTTTTGATTACCGGATTTATTTTTCATGTTCATGTTCATATCCATAACTTACTCTTTAAGTTCGACTTCATGCATGGTTGTGATTTATTGTTGTTCGTTTTCGTCATAATCGTCATTTTGTGAGTTATTGATGTGATACTGTTATTTTGAGCATTATTTCAAATCTGAAAAAGAGAACATGAAAATCATATTGTTTGCTTTGAGTACTTTTTATTAACAACTTTCATTTTCAAGTTCAACTTCATAACAGTTACATACTTTTTGGTGTTTGTCTTCTTTAGTAAGTTTATAATAGTTGCATACTTGGAATACTCTTGTTTATAGTAAGATTTTAATGTATGATTTTCTCATTCGAGTTCTGTGAAGGATCATGTCAAGACCATCCATTTTAATCAAGACTTGAAGCCTGAACATAACGTGTGGAAATTGGCAGTTCGTGTCGTCGATATATGATGCGTTTAAGAGCGTAACGGTTAGCAACATCTTGAAGTTATAATACAGGATGCAAAGGTGTTGGTTTTGCCTTTATTTTGTTGAGTCATTCATGTTTCGACTTTATAGTTTGCGCGAATTTCAAATGTGGGAGAAGGCAATACAAGAAGACAGTACATACGTGGTTTATAACAGTGAACCTTTGATCAATGACCTACCCATGAAAGTCTGTGACAACGAATACAAGCTGTTTTAGAATCGTGCCATGATTGTTATTGTAACAGATATCCCAGACATTCCAATGCACACATTCAATTTTAAATGATTTAAGGATTTTCTAAATGGTGATTTCGTTGTTGATCGATTATATGCTAACTTCATTTTTCCGTGCACTCCAACATTCTGTTATTCTCCAAAACTATATTAACTTTCAAATTATTCATAAGCAGATGTGGTCGGGGTTGTTCAGCAAGTTGTTAGGACTCAACAACCAGGAGCTGGAAAAAGGGCTTGTGTAAATTTAATTGTATCAGATGAAAGGTTTGATACACTACATTTATCGATCAATATTGCCTTTTATTTATGCTTTATCAATATATGACATATTAATGAATTATAATGGTGTCTTCGTAGTGGAACTAAAATGGATGTTACTCTATGGGAGTCATATGCGACATAATTTATGTCGTACAATATGGACAATGGAGAGTTGGTCCTCATACTAACACATGCTTGGTGTCGCCAAAGCTCGTGTATTGATTTAAAATTATTTTCTTTTTTTATGTTGATCTGAATTACATAACTTTCTTTTTTCTTATTCATGTTTTCTTTCCATCCTCTGCAGCCTCTGGAAAACTAAACCTTTCACATGCTTGGAATGGGTCCAAACTACTTCTGAATTTTGACCATCCTCAAGTTGTCGATTTCAAGACAACGTAAAAATATTTGTGCAGTTTCAAGTTTTTCACTTTGCACCCTATTATATATTTAAATTAAGATGTTATTTTGTTGAAATGCCATACATTTGATGGTATTCCTTAAAGTTATACTTTCTTTTAAAACTTAGATATCTTGACGGAAACGCATCTCTGGATGCCTCTCAGAGTATATCACTCAACTCATGCTCTTAAGGGACATTTTATGACAGGTCTTTTCCTTTACAAAAGATGTCAATAGCATTAGAGAGATGCTTACTATGCGAGGTAACTTTATTTTGTTACTGATATATTTAGTAAACATTAGTTATCCACAATCAAATTTTTGTATGCGCCATCCATTACTTTTTTTCTCACAATGTAAGCATGTTTTAATAAGCCTTATTGTTTCATGTAGGAATCATTCTACAATACAGTTGGCATAAACATGTGGTTCAAGTCCAATCTTTTTGGTTGGTACTATGAAGTTTGTTCAAAATGCAACAAGATTAACCAATGCATTTGTGCTGACAACAAATCAACTCCAATAACTAAGTAATCACTTTTTGTTACAAAAATTAAGTTCATGACCGAAATTTCGTAAATATTATATACGTTGTATTCATATCAGCGACTTTTTCTAACTAATTATAACTTTTTACTTTATAGGTACAAGATTGAAATTGAGGTTGAATATGACACTGTGATTGCTAATTTTGTTTTCTGGGACAAAGAATGTATACCAATTGTTGGTATGTTGGCTCATGCTTTAAGACAAGTCATGAAGCAGGTTTGTATATTATTCTATGTGTTGTAATTCTGTCTATTTCTGTTTATAAATAACATGAAATTTATTTTCAATTTCCAGCAATAACTGCTTTTTCTTACACTAGGAAACCATGGTTGGATGGCTCATTGTTACTATGCATGTTTGTATTTATTATTCTATGCATGTTGTAAGGATTCACGTGTGTTCTTTCGGTAATTGACTCTTAGTGTCTACATCTGATCCTTCGGTAGTCGGCTTGATTTTGTTTCTCCCTTAGACACTTAGTTTTGGGGTCGCTCGGGTGACAATATTTACTTCATGGAAGGCCCTCTCCTTCTACATTAAACTACGATGTTCAACTCTTACTGGATTTTGCATTTGGTGTTCGCTCAAAACCATGATCCAGAACTTTTTCAATTTTTGGCCTCTTTCAAATATCAAGGTGGATTGCATAGATTATTTTTCTATTTTATGACTAGCATATCTCGACCTCATTGTTGAAGAGTTGCATTTATTGATAGTTCGACTTGACTGACAATTATTGCTAATTACTTTACTATTTATTTCCAAGTGTCTTTCCTTAGGCATGTATGATTTCCCCCCTAGAAGGTTGACAAGTTTATTGGATGCATGAAATTTTCATATTCTCGTCCCTACCTTAGCATATGCGCTGGAGATTTACCTTCACGTTCGCTTTGAATTACGTTTGGATCGGTTAAGCTAACATTGTATCTTGAGTATTCTAGAGTGGTATGACGTGTCGTGATGACATACATGAATTTTGAATTTGTACTAGAGGTTTCTTTTCTTTGTCGTGATAGCCTTGATTCACATATTCTTCTGATTTATCTTTTTGATATGGTGAGATCTGGCGGTAGGAGATCGTTATTATTGTAGTGATTCCTTCCTAATTTCCTTAATTATATAGTAATCAAAATTAGTTTTTGGATCACAAGGTTCAAAAGTGTTCCTTGTCGCGAGTTTGGAGAAGGATTCCCCATACGACTCCCTCGCAATATGGCTTTGATCAAACGATATTTGAATATGAAATTTTGCGAGAGCTAATTATCGATTTCCACAGACGGCGCCAGTGTTATATACTAGAGCCAAAATTATGATTGGTTGGTGATAATTAACTCCCAATACAGTGATGTTGGTTTCTGATCGTACCAGACCAGAAGGGAATCTATGATCTGCCACGCGTCGTTGATCTGCTGCCTGTTCACCGGGGGTATGAAAGAGGTGTGGGGTGTACCTGCAAGACACTCTGATGCCAAAGTGAGTAATGAACCAGAATGGAGCAAATACAGAAGAAAGGTTAAGAAGAGAATACCTGACCCTCTTGTGAAAAAGGGTATTTATAGAGAGACCCCAGCGCAGGGCCAACGGTCACTTGAGTTGGGATGGATTGTCAGGCCTAACCCAGGTGACTGTTAGGGCTTACGTGGCGTAGTGAAGACCAACATGTGGTCTTCTCCCTAGTTCATCTGTCTCGTGATCTCCAGAAGGTGGGTTGACCAGCTCTTTCGGAGGTGGGTAGTTGGATGATGACGTGTCCCCGCAGAGGGGGCACGTGGAGAACGTGTGGAGGACACGTTGTTCTGCCCGACGGAGGGAGTGTCCTGCCCGACGGCGGAAGCATCCTGGTCGACGGGAGCACCTTTGCTCGACGTCGGGGTAATTTGGGCCTGGTGGGCCTTCCCCAAATAGCATGGGGATGGGTTTGCCCGTTCAGGCTTGAGCCAAGTCCAGAACAGTTTCTAATACGGAAGCACATAGTTGAAACTGTAAGGTTAACATTCCAACGCGTAAGTTAGTTACAGAATCCAATATGAGTGAAGTGAAACTATGAAATCAGAAAGTGTACTTCGGGTCTCACGTGTGCAATATATGATGGATAATTTTATTTAGATTTTGCATTGTTGGGTTAGATGTTTGGACCTTATATATATTGCATCGTTGATTGATTAGGATAATATATATATATATATATATATATATATATATATATATATATATATATATATATATATATATATATATATATATATATATATATATATATATATATATATATATATATATATTCTTATTCTTTTTATTAGTCTTTCAATCTTACTCTCTATCTTTATTATTAATTTATTTTATAATGAATAGGGAAAATTTTAAAAAAAAACTCAAATTTGACATAATATTATAATATATAACAAATACTCTCTTTGTTCCAAATTATAAAGTGATTTGTAAGAAAAAAGTTATTTTGTCCCAAATTATAAAGTAATGTGTAAAAAAAGAATTTTTTTTAAATTATAAATAAATTTATAATTTTAATACAATATGAATGATATTTTTTAATTTTTGTAAAATATCTAAAATGTTTTAGAATTTGAGATGAAGGTGTTCCGGTATGGGCCCAACCTCGGCAGGCCCAATACCGCGTACGGCCCAACAAGCGAACCGGTCACGCCAGGCACGTGCTCCCCTCGAGACGAGCAGGGCAAGTCGCCGAACGCAAGCAACGTCTCCACAACCTTTTGTCGTCCACCACACCGGACGAGCAGAACCGTCCCCGGCTCACCAAAGCGCGGCCCTTGGCTCCTCTCTTCCGCGGGGAGAATAACGCGCTCCGGGAAACCTCCCGGGCTCCCCTCCGCGGGGAGAATAACGTGCTCGGCGCACGTTCTCCACGTGCTCCCCTCCGCGGGGACACGTCACCGGCCAGCTGCCCACCTCCGAAAGAGCAGGTCAAACCCACTTTCCGGAGATCTAGGAGCGGTTGAACTAGGGCGAAGACCACGTCCTGGTCTTCACTACGCCATGTAAGCCCTAGCAGTCATTGGGGTTGGGCCTGGTCATCCAGCCCACCTCAAATGACCGTTGGCCCAGCGCTGGGGTCTCCCTATAAATACCCTCTTCCTCAAGAGGGTCAGGTAACTCTTCTTGCCCCTTTTTTTCTGTACTATTGCTTCCACCCTGCCCAACTTCTTACTTTGGCATCGGAGTGTCTTGCAGGTACACCCCCTCCTCTTTCTCACCCCGGTGAACAGGTAGCCGTCCAGTAGCACGTGGCCATATCGTGATCCCCTCCTGATCAGGTCAGATCAGTGGCGCCGTCTGTGGGAACCTGAAACTTCCCCGTTACTCCGAGCAGAAAACCAAAAGTTTCACCAAACCTCCACGATCATGGCTAGCCCACACCGCGACGACACTCCGCACGACCTTGCCCGCTCAACGTCGCCACCAACGGGAAGCAGACAGGAACGGCACGTCCGACGGAAGCCGATGAAAGGGACGGGCAAACTGCTTCACCATCATCCGAGGAACGGCCCCTTCAGGCCGATCACCGCCCCCCGAGCCCGCCAGCATTCCACCCCGTTCCCATCCCGGCGGGAGCAGACCCAACGGTGGCCGCTCTCTTTACAGCCATCAACCAGACGAACCAGCTGCTGTTCCAACAAAATGCGAGAATTGGAGCACTAGAACGCGTCGGCCCCCCGAGGTACCCCCAGCGGGAAGACCAGAACGGAGGTTCGAGGAGTCCCTCGCCTCGGCCCAGAAACCGCCGACCCCGGCTGGAGAGACACCGACCGCAGGCGACACGAGAACGCACCAGATCCCCGGCAAGACACGTTCGCGGGAGGAACCAGAACGCAGCGACGATCCCAACTGAGGACCCCCGAGTCGAGAACTCCGGCAGGAGGTCGAGAACTCGAAACCAGGGGCACACCTTGAACGACTCATCTCCTCACAGATCCCTGGCACATAGCGACGAGGATGATTACCGCGCCCCGCTATCCCGGGAGATCATGGCCGCCCCTATACCCCAGGGGATGGAGAAACCACTGACGCTGTCGACATACGACGACACCTCCGACCCGGACGATCACCTGGAAGACATCGAGGCTATGCTCGACTACCGAAATGTCTGGGGAGCTATCAAGTGCAGACTTTTCCAACGAATCTGAGGAAAGGCGCTATGACCTGGTACAAAAGTCTGGAGCCCGAATCAGTTACATCATGGAGGGTCTTGAAGGACCTGTTCTCCAAGCACTTTACGGCGTCCCGACGTCACCCGAAGACGGAAGCAGTCCTCGGGGCAATCATCCAAGGCCCCGACGAACCTCTCCGAAAATACATCGAAAGGTTTACTCGGGAAGCCGTGCAGGTGACAACTTCCGACGAAATGAAACGCTACTTAATGGAACAGGGCCTGCGCCACGACTCCAAATTCTACGAGGCCGTAGGCATACACCGGCCCACGTCCCTCCAAGATTTCCTCGACAGAGTCGTGCATTACATCCGATTCGAAGAGACACAAGCGGCCAACTCCGCTCGCGACACTCGAGACAGAGAGGCCCCCCGAGGGCACCGAGACGACGGAGCTTCGAGCCATCGACGAGGAGGAGACCGCCGTCGGGAAGACCGCCCCCGCGAGCCCCGCGAACAACGCGAGCCGCGCGGCCCCGCGGGAAGATTCACAGAGTACACAGCCTTGGTCGCTTCACGCGAACGCATACTGGCCGAATGCGCTAAAACCGAGTTTGTTCAGGGAGGTGTCCGATTTCCACGACCAACGCCGCCCAAACCCAACGTGGACAAGTCGAAATACTGCCGATTCCACAGGACCCACGGGCACGTGACAGAAGACTGCATCCATCTCAAGGATGCGATCGAAATTCTAATCAAAGACGGGCACCTGAAGCGATACACCCGAGGAGGCGAACCACCTAGGCCAGAGGCTCCGGAAACCAAGAAGATCGAGGAACTCCCCTCTCCGGAGGACAGCAGCAGGCTCCAGGTCGCGTTGTGCGTCAGCCGCCCCGAGGATTGGTTCGCGAGCAGAGAATTCGGCATCCCCGAAGGACCCAACCTAAGCGACGAACCAATCCGACCAACCAGCCGATGAGAATACTTCCCCAGAGCCATGGTCATCTCTGATGGAGCCACGAGGAGTCTATCCATAGGATCTGTGAAAAGGAAGTTCGACGAGCTCATCGCGAACAACTCAGGCAAAATGAGCACGCTCGACAAATTCCGAGGCCGCTCCAACCCGATCACATTCTACCTCGAGGAACTACCCGGGGATCCCCCAATTCCAACATCCCCTTGCTCATACGTGCCCGGATGGCAAACTTCGACGTCAGGCGCCTCCTCGTAGACGACGGGAGCTCGGTTGACATCATGTACTCACATCTGTTCACAACCCTCCAGCTCGACGAATCCAATCTTTCTCCCTACGTAGGCTCCGACCTTCCGGGGTTCAACGGGACGACGACGAGACCTTGGGGATACGTGGAATTGAAAGTCACCTTCGGAGAAGAGGAAACCGCCAAGGACATCAACGTCCGTTTCTTAGTCATCGAATGCCCGTCCCTCTATAACTGCATTCTGGGCAGGACGACGATAGCAGAACTCACCGCTGTACCTTCCGCCGTCCACCTGAAGATGAAGTACTACACGAGACAGGGAGCCGTGGTAACCCTCAACGGAGACATCGAAGCCGCTCGAAGATGTTTCGAAGCCGCCTTGAAAGGACTAGACTCCATCGCTCCATCGACCAAGAGGAAAGCGTCAAACGCTACGCCGAAGGACAAACCAACGGAGCTGGTCGGATCCGTTGAGCACGACAGTCGCTTCACCGACGAGCTCGACAATAAAACAAAGACCGACGGAGGCAACAGGCAACCCTCGCACCCAGCGCGCCCCATCCCGGATGGAGAATTCGAACTCATTCCCCTCGGAGAAGACACGGGCAGAACCGTGAGGATAGGCGCAGGACTCCCAGACCTCGCGAAACGCCAGCTCCAAGCCTGCCTCCGTGAGAATGTCGACCTCTTCGCCTGGAGCGCCGCGGAAATGCCGGGACTCGACCCCGAGGTCGCCTGCAACCAGCTGTCCATCAACCCAACCGCGAAGGCCGTTGTACAACGCTGACGTCGCCAGTCCCCCAAAAAATCGGCAGCGGCCGAACAAGCTGTAAAAGACCTCTTAGAGGCAAATTTTATTTCGGAAGCCCGGTATTCAACCTGGTTGTCCAACGTTGTACTCGTCAAAAAGAATAATGGAAAATGGCGCATGTGTGTTGACTATACTGACCTCAACCGGGCATGTCCTAAGGACGCCTACCCCTTCCCCAATATCGACAAGCTCGTCGACAATTCGGCGGGCTTCAAACTCTTGTCCTTCATGGACGCGTACTCGGGATACAACCAGATCCCGATGGCCGAACACGATAAGCAAGCCACGGCCTTCATGACGGCGTCAGGCAATTACTATTACAGCGTGATGCCCTTCGGCCTCAAAAACGTCGGGGCCACATACCAGCGGATGATGAACCATGTCTTCCGCGACGAAATCGGGGACATGCTCGAAGTATATATGGACGACATGATCGTCAAATCCGGCGCGGAGGACGACCACGCGGCACACCTCCGGAGGGTCTTCAAGACCGCGAGGTCATGTCACATGCGTTTTAACCCGGAAAAGTGCACCTTCGGCGTCTGCGCCGGTAAATTCCTCGGCTACTACCTGACCGAACGGGGGATCGAAGCCAATCCGGACAAATGCCACGCCTTCTCCAACACCACCACGCCGACCACGAAGAGGGCCATCCAGTCCCTCAACGGCGTACTAGCCTCCCTCTCGCGATTCATCGCGAGATCGGCCCAACACGCCCTCCCGTTCTTCAAACTGCTTAGGAAGGAGACCAAATTCGAATGGACGGACGAATGTGAGAAAGCCCTTTGCCACCTCAAACGCGTCCTATCCGAACCGCCAGTGCTGACGCACCCCGCGACGGGCGAAACCCTATATTTATATCTGGCCGTCTCCAACGAAGCCGTCAGCGCCGTTCTCGTGAGCGAAGCCGGAGAAGGACAAAAGCCCATTTACTTTACTAGTAAAGCTCTCCACGGCCCGGAAGTCCGATACCAGCTGATCGAGAAAGTCGCCCTGGCCCTCGTGACAGCGGCACGCCGACTCCGACATTATTTTCTAGCATACACCATCGTGCTCCGCACCGATCAGCCCATCCGCCAGCTACTCAGCCGCCCCGACATGGCTGGACGCATGCTGAAATGGTCGCTAGAACTCTCCGAGTTCGACATCACCTACGAAAGCCGGCACGCCATCAAGGCTCAAGCTTTGGCCGACTTCGTCGCCGAGATGACCACGCCCCCCGACCCTACCTCCGGGAACCACCTCTGGACCATCTTTGTGGATGGCTCCTCCAACTCTACGGGAAGCGGCGCCGGCATCGTCCTCGATAACGACGAGGGTACGGTCATCAAAGTCTCCCTCACACTAGCTTTTCCAACGACTAACAACCAGGCCGAATACGAAGCATTTCTCGTCGGTCTTCGCCTAGCATCCGACCTGGGAGCCAGGGACATCCGAATCTACACGGATTCCCAGCTGGTCGCTTCGCAAGTCCGAGGCGAATACCAAGAAAAAAACGACACCCTCGCCGGATACCTCGCGCTCATCACTGAAAAACTGAGAGGATTCGACTCAGCAGAGATTCAGCACGTTCCTCGGGAGCAGAACACCCGCGCCGACATCCTCTCCAAACTGGCAAGCACGAAAAAGCGAGGCGGCCACAAATCGGTCATTCAAGAAATCTTGTCCCAACCAAGTACCAGCCCGACCACCACACCCCTCGACGTCAACGCCATCGAAGACGCTGACTGCTGAATGACCCCCCTCCACATCTATCTCAGCACCGGACGTCTGCCGGCCAACTCTAGCGAGGCCAACGCGACGAAACGACGGGCCTGCTCGTACTTCCTCCTCGAGGGACGACTATACCGCTGAGGCTTCGCAATCCCACTCCTCAAATGCGTAGATAAGTCCCAGAGTACGACCGTTCTAGAAGAAATCCACGAAGGTATCAACGCGCAGCACCTCGACGGCAGATCCCTAGCGCGCAAGGCCCTACGCGCAGGCTACTACTGGCCATCAATGCAGTCTGACGCGAAGGAACATGTCAAACGATGTGATAAGTGTCAACGACACGGGGACATGCACCTCGCCCCCCCAACCGACCTCACGTCCCTCTCATCTCCGTGGTCGTTCGCCTGGTGGGGGCTGGACATCCTCGGGCCCTTCCCCCTCGGTTCATACCAGAACAAGTACCTCATCGTGGGAGTCGATTACTTCACCAAGTGGATCGAGGCCGAAGCTCTGGCCAAAATCACCGCCCACAACATACTCTGATTCTACAAACGCAACATCCTCGCCAGATTCGGGGTACCGCTCGCCATCGTCACCGACAATGGCACACAATTCACAGACAAAAACTTCCGCGACTTCGTCACCAAACTCGGAACCAAATATCACTTCGCCTCGGTCGAACATCCTCAGACAAACGGCCAGGCGGAGTCGGCGAACAGAGTTATACTCAGAGGACTCAGACGACGACTCGGCGACGCCAAACGAGCATGGGTCGAAGAACTCCACAGCGTCCTCTGGGCATACCGTACTACCCCCCACTCAACCACGGGGGAAACCCCATTTCGCCTCACGTACGGAACCGAGGCTGTGATACCGGTCGAAATCCGCGAACCGCCCAGACGAACGGAAGCTCCCCTGGACACCGACGACAACGATGGCTCCCTCCGAGAAGAGCTCGGCCTCGTCGAAGAAATCCGCTCAGGAGCAGCTCTCCGGGAAGCCCGGCTGAAGCAACAAGTTACACTTCGCCATAACAACAAAGTCATAAAACGCGATTTTCAAACCGGCGACTTAGTTCTACGCAGAAACCAGAAAGACTCCCACGAGGGCAAACTGGCTGCGAACTGGGAAGGCCCGTACCGAGTCCGGGACAAAACGGAGCACGGGGCCTATTACCTCGAAAACCTACACGGTGAACAACTAGCTCGACCATGGAACGCCGCGAAACTTAAGCGGTACTACAGTTAAAACATTGCCCGCGACGACCCATCGTCCCGACCACTGGGGGGGGGGGGGGGCGACATGGTACCACCGCACACCCCCCGCGTCCACTAGCGACCAAAGAAAAGCAAGCCCTGCCTCTCGTGTGCGCGGGAAGAAGGCCTTGCTCGGCAGGGAATACCTCGACCGAGACTCCCCGCCGTCGTACCAAAAGAGGCAGGACACCCAGCTCGCGATGGGCCGTCCACGCCCCGGGGAGAACTACCCCCAAAACGGCCCGGCTACGTCGCCGGCCAAACCGGCCAGTTCCCTGCACTACCGGTAGCAAATTGTCGAGCTAAACACACTGAGCGCACACTTAGAAAATTTACAAGAAATGTCATACACATCAGAGGCATTCAAACAAATACGAAAAACGAGCATAAAACGACATGCAAATAACGAGCGCACATTTAGAAAATCCACGATAAATATATTAAACAAAAGCGGGCACCAGCCCAATAGTCAATGGTACAAATACAGAGCACGCAGGCCCAAAGAAAAGAGATAACAAACATCGGTGCGCAGGCCACAAAAACAACGAGCACGCAGGCCCGGCAACCTATGCTTCCTCGTCCGCCCGGTCAGCAGCCACGGGTTCCTCCTCGGGGATAACAAGATAGGGATCGATCACCTTCCCATCAACAATCTCGTGGTACGGCCCTATCCCGTCCACGACCAGCACGACACCAGGGTTGGCGACCTGAATCTGCTCGACGGCATTCTTGAACCCGACCTCAACAGCCTCCAGACAATCGCTCTCCAACACCCGGATACGAGCGATCAGGTCAGCACGGGTGATTAACCATCGATCCCCGTCAGTCTCGTCCTCGGCCGGACGAATAGCGCTGTCCAAAACCTCCGTGTGAACCTTCAGCGCCTGCACCTCGGCCGTCGCTGTCCCCAGTTTTTCCTCCAGCGAAGTCACCTTCCCCTCAGCGCCCTCTGCCCGTTTCCGCTGCTCGGCAACATCCTTCTGGCTCTTCTCCAACTCCTCAGTAAGCTTGGCCAACCGCGACTGCGTGAAAGTGAGATCCCCTTGCAGTTTGGATAGCTCAGCAGCAGAGCAGCCCTCCTCGTTCAGCACAAGAGCCGTCGTGAGCGTCCGCATCATTGCGGCCAAGTCCTCAGTCAGGACACGTCGACGGGTCTCTCGATCGGCCTGACGAACAGCCTTCACCTCCCCGGCGGAGACAGTGGGAGAACGGGCACCATGAAAATATCCCGGATGCTGGTGGCAGGGAGGGACGACATAACCTTCCTCGACGGTGCCGACCGTCAGATCCACCACTTGGGGCTCCTCGGACCTCTGCCTCTTCGACGCTCCTTGAGACACAGGAGATTGGCTCTCTTGAGGCGAAGAGGACGAAGTTTGCCCCCCCGGCGTCGCGACCTCCTGTCCGACCAGCTGGCTCACCCTCGTCCTCGGGGCCGCGACATTCCTAGTAGCACGCAACTGCTTCACCCGCTCCTCGACGGAAGACATGTTCGCTGCAAAAATAAAGAAAAGAGTTAGCGACGATCAAAAACCCCGACCACGAGGGGGAAACGAACATTCCTACCTAGGTAATCCAGAGCGGCCGCCCCGGTCGCACAACCGAGCAAAGTCTTAGTATTTATCAAACGCTTCTTGGTGCGTACGTTCCCCTGAGCGTCAAGGATATACCGACCGTCGGGCGTCACCAGCTTCGACGGAGGGAGAGACCGCACAAAGGCAATTATTTTCAAATAGGCGACCATGTCCTTCTCCTCGAGGGTCCCCGCCCGGACGATATACCTATCCGTCCCTCGACTGAAATGCTCCGCAGTCCACAGTAGATGTATCTTAGGAAGCCACGCGCGGAACCGCTGGCCATCTACCGTTCGCTCGCCCTCATCGAAGAGAGTATCCGAGCCGTGCTGCGTGATCGGCTTGACGAGGTAGAACCGGTTTTTGAAGTCTTTGACAGAATCGCTATACGCTTTGAAAATTTTTGTCGATTGCTTGAAGGAGACCCATCCGTGGCGGCCGTGCACCGTCTGCCGCTGCAGATGGAAGATACGGAAAAATAACGGCACCGTCGGCTCCACCGAGAGGTAGAAACACACCACCTCAAAATCCCGGATGAAGGCCAAGGCATTGGGGTGCAGCTGGGACGGGGCAAGACGCAGCCAGTCAAAAAGCCCCAGATGGAAGGCGGAAAATGGTAACCGGAGCCGAGCTTCTTTAAAGTAGAATTCATGCATCGGGAACATCCGCCGCCCATATCGCGAGCAGATGCGGTGATGTTCTTTTGGCCGGTACACCTGCCAGTGCTGTGGCTCTCCTATGGGCGTGTCCTTGACCGTGGCGTACACGTCGGACGCGTCGGCCACAAAGCAAGAAGGGGTAGAAAGCGGCTCCTCGGCCGCCCACTCCTCGGACGGGGCAATACGCTCGTCGTCATACTCCGGAATCTCAGGTTCATTGTCTTCGACCATTATCCTCGGCACCAGAGCCGACATCTACACCTGAAAGCAGAGGACAACGGTGAATTCGATAGCCAGGATCAAATCCACCCTTCCACCGCAAGTCAAGTGAAAGGGCGACAAAAGCCGGGAAGCGACGAGCAGACACTCGCTCCCCGTCTACCCTCCTCGGTGGATCAAAGGCCGACCCCTCATCCCCTCTCGGGACAGCCATCGGAGAAGGTACTTCTCCCCGGGGCATTCATTGGAGAAAGCCCCCATCCTCGGGGCATCAATCAGAAAAAGCTCCCGTCCTCGGGGCATTCATCGGAACCAGCCTACCCTCCCCGGGACACTCATCAGAAAATTCGCCAGACACGGCGGAACTCGCGTCCCTCCTCGGGGCGTTCATCACGCCCCGACCACACGTTCCAATTAAACGACGGAAATAAAAAGGGAGGGAAAAGAGGCACTCACTTGTAACGGCGGCGGACGGAAGAAAAGATCAAACGGTACGGCGGCGATCGGCGGTAAACGGTGGACGAGCAAAGACGATAAAGCTTAGCAGAGAGAAAAGTAACAGAATGAGCGGGGACCTCCATATTTATAACCCGGCGCGGGACTCGAAGCGACCCTAGGCTCATTAATGACATAGGGTAGCCGCCCCTACGACCGCTTAACGCAAGACACGTGGCGGCAACCTGACAGTCGCGTCCCTTCACCCGCCTCCTCCCCGCTCTGCCGACGACCGAAAATCTTCGTACGAGTGCCCGCTCCAGATGCGACGACCTTAAGTCCTCGCTCTCTCCCCAGAGCTTCGACTTGGGGGGCTCCTGTTCCGATATGGGCCCAACCTCGGCAGGCCCAATACCGCGTACGGCCCAACAAGCGTATCGGGCACGCCAGGCACGTGCTCCCCTCGAGACGAGCAGGGCAAGCCGCCGAACGCAAGCAACGTCTCCACAACCTTTTGTCGTCCACCACACCGGACGGGCAGAACCGTCCCCGACTCACCAAAGCGCGGCCCTTGGCTCCTCTCTTCCGCGGGGAGAATAACGCGCTCCGGGGAACCTCCCGGGCTCCCCTCCGCGGGGAGAATAACGTGCTCGGCGCACGTTCTCCACGTGCTCCCCTCCGCGGGGACACGTCACCGGCCAGCTGCCCACCTCCGAAAGAGCAGGTCAAACCCACTTTTCGGAGATCTAGGAGCGGTTGAACTAGGGCGAAGACCACGTCCTGGTCTTCACTACGCCACGTAAGCCCTAGCAGTCATTGGGGTTGGGCCTGGTCATCCAGCCCACCTCAAATGACCGTTGGCCCAGCGCTGGGGTCTCCCTATAAATACCCTCTTCCTCAAGAGGGTCAGGTAACTCTTCTTGCCCATTTTTTCTGTACTATTGCTTCCACCCTGCCCAACTTCTTACTTTGGCATCGGAGTGTCTTGCAGGTACACCTCCCTCCTCTTTCTCACCCCGGTGAACAGGTAGCCGTTCAGTAGCACGTGGCCATATCGTGATCCCCTCCTGATCAGGTCAGATCAGAAGGTAAATTAATCAAAGTTGTTTTTTCTATGAGAAGAATTTTATGAAAAGAATTTTATGCCAAATTATTGCATTTGATGTTTATAATAACAATCTTGTTAAATTCAAAATATGCGACATTCAACTTAAAGGTAGATTTTGGCCAGTAAATTACTTGACAAAAAGAATGAAAAAATAACAAAGGAAACATAACTTTATCATATAGACACTTGAAATTTGCGACATTCAAGTTATTCAATTTTCAAAGGTAGATTTTGACCAATAAATTACTTGACAAAAAGAATAAAAAAATAACAAAAAAACACATCAATTTCACATAAGTTTATCAAATAGACACATTGATTACCTTATAATTACACATAACACACAAAATGTTTTTTGTTTTGTTCTAGTAGTACAAACATTTATGTTACTACTAATGTACTACTTATATTAATATAGTTATTCAAATCCTTGAAGAAAAAAAGAAGAAAATATAAATCTATTTATATTTCTATTGCTATGTTAACTAACCACACAAACCATGGTGGGTCTATGATCTTCCACGTTATGCTCGTTTGCAAACAGAACTGGGTTTCTGTGCTGGCATGCACATTTCCGAAGATACTGGACACCCCTGTAGACAATTATCCCCCAAGCTACCGGAAACAGTAGCTCCGGCTGCCAACAGTCCCGGCGGCGGATTCCCGACAAAGAAGTTCCCGTCCAGGAAAAGCTTCTTAATAGACTTAGTCTTTCCATACTCCAATGGTATGCTGCCACGTAAGGAATTATAACGGATCGACAAAAACGACAGCAGAGGATATGCAGCTAGATTCGCGGGCGCGTAACCTTGGATTCTGTTAAATCCGAGGTTTACTGCCACGAGGTTGCTTCCTCCACCGTGGTCTGGTTTTGAGATCTGAATCGCCGTGAAGGTGTTGTAGGCTAAATTCACTTGCTGCAGAGAGGGTAGAAGCAAGAACCATGATTCGATTGTTCCGGTGAGTGAATTCTCGCTGAGTTCCACTACTGCTAGTTCGTTTGATCCATCGAAGGTTGCTTTTTGAAGTGGCCCAGATAAAGAGTTGTTCTTGATTGCGAGTTCGGCTAAATTGGGTGGTAGTTTTGGGATCGAGCCGGTGAGTTTATTGAAGCTGAAATCGATTATGCGAATGGTTGTAAGGGAATTTATAGAGTTTGGAATAGAGCCGGAAAGTGAGTTATGTGAGAAATCTATAGATTCGAGAGATTTGAGCTTGGTTATTGAAAGTGGGATTGAACCGGAGAAGGAATTGGATCGGAGGGTTAAGGTTTTGAGATTTGAAAGGGAGGAGATTGAAGATGGGATGGAGCCAAAGAAATTGTTGTCAGAGAGGTCTAGTGTGATGAGTTGAGTGAGCAGAGAGATGAGTGGTGTGAGTGTACCTGAGTAGGATGCAGGGTCGAGTGTGATTTGGTTGATGTGTGTGGAATCAGTGGTGCAGGTGAATCCGCAGAGGAAGTAAATGCGACGAGGGAGAGAGCATGGATCAACGGTGAAGTTCCACGATGATATGCATGACGAGGGTGGGATTGAAGAGGGTTTGATGGAGGCTTTGAAGGCTTTGAGAGCTTGAATGTCAGAGGATGAAGTGAGGGATTGTACATGGAAAATGGAAAGACAAATGGTGATAGTTAGGGAGAGGAATACGAGGTTTGGCATATTGAAGCCTTGGATTGTGTGTCTCAGTGAGATTTCTAAATGGACTTGTATGCATTATTGTCGGTTAAAACTTGTTGTATATAAATGGAATGAGAGTTACAAGTTACCATATTTGTAAAAAAAAAGAATACATCATCTTTCAACAATAACAACATGGAGAACAAATTTGGATGAAAATTAAAATTGAAATGTAAGAGAGCAAAAACTGTCTTTTCATATATGGTGGGAGACATGAGCTTTAAAGCCTGAATAAGAATGGGGACGACATTGTTGACTAAAGTTGTTTGATTACAGGTGCATTGCACTACTCAGGATCTCAGTGTGAAACTTATCCAGCTCATTTTTTGGGTTTTTATAATACAACAACATAAAAGTAGCTAGTTAATTGTTAATACCAAGAGATTAATTAATTATTTTGATTGGTTTTTTAGTTATTAGTTAATAAATATAAATAATATTTAAATTAATAAATAAACATAAATAAATATAAAAAATACTAAGGAATATCTCAGAGACACTTTTAAAAGTCTTAAAATAATAATTTTTTTTAAGTATTTAAAATTTGAAAATTGAAATAGATATATTTTTTATAAAATACTTAAGAGTGTCATTATGACCCTCGTTAGCAATATCTATGGTAAAAGATTAAACTTTCGATCGGCATATATTATATTTATTTAATTTAAATAATTATTTTAATTTATAGTATTTAATAAAATTAAACAAAAAAATTTATAAGTTATAATTTGTTTGAATTGGCTTATAAAAAATTTATAAATCAATAAATATATGTTATAAGTTTGTAAAAAGGAATGATAATTAAATTCTTTTTTACATAAATTATATATCACTAGTGTCCAGACTGACACTTGCGTGTCCGCCTGTCCGCTTTTTTAATACACATAAAAAAATAAATGATATTTTTTGTTAAAGTAATTTAAAGAAAAATACAATATATATAGAAATAACGTGGAAGTTAATAATAATAAGTTATATGAAAGTTAATAATAAGAAGTTATTAAGTAAATTACACAATAATATAAAGATAAAAATGGTAGAAAAATAGGTCACACTAAAACAAAATATTTCTTTTATATAATTAATCATTACAATTATAAATTAATTTAAATCATTTATTAATATTTTAAAACTAATTATAAATAAAAAAATTAATATGTTTTAAGATAGGTGGCAATAATGTCAAAAAGTTTCGAATGACAATGTAAAAGAGGATAAATAAAAAAGTAAAAGAAGATTAACACTAAAGAGAAAGATAATTAAAGAGGGCGATGATAAATGAAGAATGAAAATCTGAATTAAAATATTTTAATATTTTAGAGTTTAATCGACAGATTTTAAAAAATCAAAAAATCAATTTTAATTGCTCAGATAAAATTGAAGTACTACAACTAAATGAGAAGGTTTAACATGAAATTAAAATGAAAAAAATATTAAGCCATTAATATTTTAATAACGAGTAATACTAGTATGAGAATTATTGCTAATTACTATGCATTTGTAGTTTGTAATATCAATATCAACTATATTAAAATCATTATAAATCTTTCATTTTAAAAGCATAACCGAACTAAAAGGGGAGTTATAGCATGAAACATCATCATAGTTGGTGTATGATGGACAATCTTTATTGATCTTATTATGGAGCATAGCACTTGCACTTGCACTTGCACTTGCACTTGTAGTGAAGACGTCGGTAATTGAGTGTGGTTGATGGAGTGTAGTGGATGTCACATCGTCATTCTAAAAATTCTTGTTTTCCATTATTTAGAATTTGTTTTCTAATAATAAAAACAAGTGTTACAAATGGAACATTTTGTATATTTAAAAAATGATTGACTAATAATTGAGTTTGTTCTAAAGAAAAATTGAATTGATCTTGTCCTATCAATTAAATTGTTGAATACTTGATCATACTTGATCAGAAGGAGTCACTGGTCGGCCACGCGTCTGAACTGTTTGATTGCTGGGAGAATGGAGGGGGTGTACCTGAAACCCACTTTGATGCCAAAGTAAGAGTCGAACATAGTGATAACAAGTACAGAGAGAGAGATGTAAGAATGAGATTATCTGACCCTCTAGTGAAATAGGGTATTTATAGTGTGCCCCCAATGCTGGTAACTACTAGAGCTGACGTGGCATCATGAAGACCAGCACATGGTCTTCGCCCTAGTGTAACCGCTCCGTGTTATCTAGGAGGTGGATGACTGAATAATCAGGACACCGGTAGTTACCAGACGATGTGTCTCTGCGTAGAGGGCACGTTGAGAATGTGGGGGAGCTCAGAGGAGCCCCCCGAGCAGGATAGGGTATGCCCTGAAGGTGAGAAAATACTTAGAAGGGGGGGGTTGAATAAGTATGACAGAAAATAATCAAAGATAAAAACACAAGTATTTTTATCCTGGTTCATTGAACTCAACTACTCCAGTCCACCCTTTTCAAGAGTGATTTGCCTTTCTCAACAAGGACTTAATCCACTATTCAAATCAACTGATTACAAATAGCACACCTAAGAACAACTGTTCTTAGTCTTCTTAAGAGCTACTGATCTAACCTAGATCCTCTTAAGGAAAACTTTCTTTACAAATTAATGTAATACAATGAAAGAGTAAGAATTGCTTCTATGAAAGCTATAAACACAACTGTGTTATTTCTCTAAGTTTAGAACAATGTATGAACAGTGAAGAATATGAAAGCTTTTAGCGTGAGAGAGTTCTTGTCAATATTGTTGTAATTCAGCACTTGAAGAATGAGCTATGATGTCCTTTATATAGCCACTTGAATATTGGAGAGAATATTTTACCGTTAGAGAAAATATTTCCAATATCAAAATAGTACTGTCCTTTGTACTATTACAGCAGAGAGACGGCGCACAAATAGTGGGTGTAGCAATTGTCTGCTGAGCTGTGATTATACCATATAAGGAATGTACCAGAGGAATAATATTCTTGCAGAGAATTTTGTCTATCCCAATTAAGGAAAGATTTGCTGGCATATTCCAACGGATATATTAAAATATTCTTCTTCAAATAATTCAGATCAACAATCAATATCAGAGTCTTCAGTCTTCAGAACCTTCTGGAAACTTCAGAGCCTAATATGTTCTTCAGATGTTGATGAATCAGAGTCTGGTGCAGCTGTGTGCTTGAAGCGTAACATGCTCTTAGATCAGAGTCTTCACTCAGATCAGAGTCTTCTCTTATTCAGATTCTTGATAATACATGCAGCGTGTTGTATCTTCAGAATCTTGATAACTAAGCTCTTATACTTCAGATTCTTCTAATCTTCAGATGCTCTTGAGCCATTCAGAATTCATTGTTCACATCAAATTTGCTCTTTAAGATTAAAATCTTTTGTGCCTGTAGAAAACAGTTTAGAACAAATTTAGAGAGTATAATTCTTGTATACAAATTATCATTAATGTTATCATCAAAACATAGAGATATTACTAAGACACAATCTGTGCTCTTACAATCTCCCCCTTTTTGATGATGACAAAACATGAGCAATTTGTTCAATAAAAATGAATTAAAATTACTCCCCCTGAGATTAACAATCTCCCCCTGAAATGAATACTCTAATGGAATTAGATACTTCCCTTTCTGGTTGAGTATATTTCAGATTCAGAGCCTGATTTCATTTCAGATTCAGAGCCTGATATGCATTTTGGGTTCAGAGCCTGATTAACATCCTGATTGAAGCCTGGTTGACAAATCCTGGTTGATATATGTTTGACTTCTAGAGTCAAAGCTTGATGCCAAAGCTTGATGTCATATTAAAGCTTGATGCCAGATGAACAACTTCAGAACACTTGGTTGTTTATCTTGCCATTTCCTGTCTTGAGTTATCTTTCAGATCATAGTACTCAAGGTTAGATATCAGAGTCTGGTCTTTAGATATCAGAGTCTGGTTTACTCAGATTTAGCTATTTTTGATCAGGTTCTGAAAAGATAGATCTCAGGAAAAACTTCAATGAAATTTGTCAGAGTCTGGTTAGATAAATTTGTCAGATTCTGATTAGATTCAAAGAATGTTAGTAACATGTCTGACTTAGTTCAGATAATTGCTTATAGATTTGAACAATCAGATTCTATTTTGTTTCTCCCCCTTTTTGTCATAATCAAAAAGATTTTTAAAAGACAGTAAAGATGCAGAAGAAACACATATCCAGATAAGCAAAAGATCATTTTCATTAAGATAACATCCAGATTCAGATAGAAGCAAACAAAACATATCAGAAGACAATCAAAAACAAAACAAAGCATGAAAAACTTGTGCAAAAACATTAAGAAGGTTTGGCAGATGAGGCTTGTTGAGAAGCGATGAGTTGCAGCAGTGCTGTAATCCTCTCTGAATTCTCATCTTGCTTAGCCATCCAAGTTTTCATTTCTTCATTTGTCTTCTTTTGATCAACCATGAAATCCTTTAGTTCCTTGACATCCTTCTGAAGATCTGTAGATACTGAAATAGAAGATTCTGGAACAGTGGATTCTGAAACAATCTGAGTGACATTGGGTGCAGGAATTTCTGGAGGTGGAGGAGCTTCTAGAAGAAGAATAGGAGGAGGGTTTTTCTTAATCCGTTTCTGATAAGCAGCAAACCTTACTTTTGACAATCTAAGACATTGAGTCCTGATTTTCAAAGCCTCCCTATTCAGTCTGTAAAGATATTTCTTCCAGACAGCATTAGCAGCCTCTTTATCCATAGTAGTCATGCACACATCCATAATGTCAGCAAAGTCTGAGACATTATCCTTGTCAAAATTTCTTAACATAGTATAAACACTTGATCCCAATTCTGCTTCATCAGGGATTCTGGGTTGGGTTGGTTGTGTTTGTGGTGTTTGTTTAGAAGGTTGAGGTTGTGGAGATGGATGTTCAGATGTTTGAGGTTCAGATGTTTGTTGGTTAATTTGTGGTTCAGAAGTTTGTTGGTTGGTTGGTTCAGATGATGGTTGTGGTTCAGATGTTGGTTGTGGTTCAGATGTTGGTTGTGGAGTGGATTGGATTTCAAGATGTTGTGGATTGAGAGTTTGAGTGGGGGAATTTTGTGGAGAAGGTGGATGATCAGAGGTGGGAGATTTAAAAAGTTGTTTCCAAACACTCTCAGTACGAGGTTGTTTGAGATCATTCAAACATTCATTAATGAAACCAGATGATTCATCATCAGATGATGTATCAGATTGGTTAGATTTTTCAGAAGTTGAAGATAAAATGATAGAACGGTTTAAGGGTGTGATATCCAATATCTCATTAGGATCAATGGGATTTTCAGGTTGGTCAGAGTGTTCAGGGTGAACATCCTCTGGAATGGTAGATTCTGGGATGGGGTTTTGAGGTTGTGGTGTTGTTTGTTGAGTTTGTTTGGATTGTGGTGTTTGAATGTTTGTTGGTTGTGGTGTATGAGTCTCAGATGGTCTAGATCTTTTAAATATGAGGGGTGAGTCAGATGGTGTGGTAGCAGAATGATGAACAGGATTAGAATCAGTGTTAAATACCTGTTTCAGAGTATCTCTTATCTCTTCAAAAGTTGCTGCAGGAGGATTTTGTTGAACCTTCTTCAGCTTCTTTCTTTTCTTCTTCTTCTCAGCATCTGAATGCTTTCTTTTCTTCTGATGACCTTCTTTATCAGCTTTTCTCTTGCGTCTTCTTTCCCTTGTCTGATCAGGAAGAACTTGGCCTTCCTTCTGCACAAGATTTGCAGGGATCTCAACACCATCTCTGATGCAGCAAGCAACATACTCAGCTATTAGCTCTCTGGGTTCATCTGAGGTAAATAGAGGAAAGTCCTCAACAGGAATCCTTCTCCCCCTAACTTCTTCAGAGTTAGTTTTCCTTGGTTTCTCAGATAAATCTTCAACCAATTTCATCCTTCTCAGAGTTAAGCCATTTATCTCAGAGCCAATGATAAAGTTCAGATCTTCTGTCAGCCCAGCCTCTTGCAGATGCGCCACAAGTTGGTTTTCTACCAGAATATCTGAAATCAGTCTTCCCATAGGAATCCATGATCTGACTTTTCCAGTTTTATCTCTTGCTGTTTCCCTTGTTTCCTTGACATGAGATACCAGATGATTGAACAACAGATAAGGAAGATCAATCTGAATGTTTTGATGCAAACAGTACATGAAGTAAAGTTGTTCAGCATTAACATAGTCAGATGAGTTTGAGGAGGGTCTGTGAAAAATGGTGTTCAAGAAAATCTTAGCCCAAATCTTGTAAGTGGGTTTCAAAAACTTAACCTTCTTACAAGGTTCACCAGTAGTGCAGATTTCTTGACAAACATCCTTCAGGTCTTCACGCGCAGAAGACAGAGAGGTTACTCCATCAGTTGCTGTGAAACCTATGAGTTTCCTGATCAGATTTTCAGTGATAACAATCTTCTTACCCAGCACAGAAGAATGAACGAACTTTGGAGTAGCGAATGCATGGATCCAAAACTCCTTCACTAACTTTGGATACACAGGACCCATCAGCCTATCAAAGTAACCGTCCCAGCCTTGTGCTTTGATTGAAGGAACCAGATCAAACCCATTTTCAGCAAGGTCTTCCAAATCCACGAAACTTTCACATAACACTTCTAGAGAATCAACAGGAGTCAGGAGAGTGCGTACTGGTTCAATGATAGTGGTAGAATCTTTGGTAGTAACTGCTTTTGATGTAGATGCCATTGTTGATGATGAAGAAGGAGATGACGGTTTCTGGGTTCTTTTAGGGTTTGAGAAGAGAGAGAACAACAGACAAAAGCGCATATGTGTTGAGAATGTGAAAAGTGTGAATGTGTTGTGAGAGTGGTTTATATAGAAAAATAAAACACGCATGGGAAACACAACAGACATACATAGGACACATACGCACGTTTGCATTTAATGAAAAGTAATCATTTTTAATTATGATATGACATTTGGGGGAAAATCAAGACAGATTGAGATTTTCAAAGCAATACCTTAAACGTCATAATCAGTAGGTGTACTCCATCTTTTCAGATTCTGAGTGACACGTGTTTGCTTTGCATGTGATTCTGTAACTTTTAAGAAATGAAACGTTTTCAACTTTCAGATCCTCTGAGATGGTCAGTACAGAGTTTCACACAAAAAATAAATCACAGATAAATTAAACAAGCAAAACAGATGAAATACTTCAGAGTGTTAAACACTTAGCATCTGAGAAGTAGACTCTGAGAAATATTACTCTGGACAAAAATCCATACAAATATTTTTCAGAATAAACTTAAACCTATCTTCAGCAAGGGGTTTTGTGAAAATATCTGCCCATTGATGATCTGTATCAACAAAGGCTAAATTTATTACACCCTTCTGAACATAGTCTCTGATGAAGTGATGTTTAATCTCTATATGTTTAGCCTTAGAGTGTAAAATTGGATTTTTGGATAAACATATAGCTGAAGTATTGTCACAGAAGATAGAAAGATTACTCTCATAGATTTGATAATCTTCTAGTTGACTCTTCATCCAGAGCATCTGAGTGGAACACCCAGCAGCAGCAATGTATTCTGCCTCTGTGGTTGATAGTGCAATTGTTGGTTGCTTCTTGCTGTACCATGAGATCAGATGACTTCCAAGAAACTGACAGCTTCCAGAAGTACTTTTGCGCTCAACTCTATCTCCAGCATAGTCAGCATCACAGAATCCAACTAGTGAATATTTGTCAGATCTTCTGTAACACAAACCAACATTAGCAGTACCTTTCAGATACCTTAGAATCCTCTTAACAGCAGTTAAGTGTGATTCTCTAGGATCTGATTGGAATCTAGCACATAAACAAACACTAAACAGAATGTCTGGTCTAGAAGCAGTCAAATAAAGAAGAGATCCTATCATACCTCTGTAGAGTTTCTGATCTACCTTCTTACTTACCTCTTCCTTACCTAGAGTGCTTGTAGGATGCATTGGAGTCTTTGCCATTTTGCTATCCAGCATGTTAAACTTCTTCAGAAGCTCTTTAACATACTTCGTCTGATGTATGTAGGTGCACTCTGGAGTCTGATTTACTTGGATTCCCAGAAAGAATTTCAGTTCTCCCATCATGCTCATCTCAAATTCTTCCTGCATACATTTAGCAAACTCCTTTCCAAGCATAATATTTGTTGATCCAAAAATAATATCATCTACATAAATTTGACAAATCAACAAATCTTTCTTAATGGTTTTACAAAATAGTGTGGTATCCACTTTTCCTCTGATGAAATCCTTCTTCAGAAGAAAATTACTCAACCTCTCATACCAAGCTCTGGGAGCTTGTTTTAGTCCATAAAGAGATTTTTTTAGTTTGTAAACATGATCTGGAAAATTTTCATTTTCAAAACCAGGAGGTTGGTGGACATACACTTCCTCTTCTATAATTCCATTAAGAAAAGCACTTTTAACATCCATCTGATAAAGAGTGATGTTATGTTGTGCAGCAAATGAAATAAGCAAGCGTATAGACTCTAACCTTGCAACAGGAGCATATGTTTCTGTGTAGTCTATGCCTTCTTGTTGACTGTAGCCTTGAGCAACCAGTCTTGCTTTGTTCCTTTCAACTTCTCCTTTTTCATTCAGTTTATTTCTGAAAACCCATTTTGTTCCAATAACATTGAAACCTTTAGGTCTTGGAACCAGATCCCAGACTTCATTCCTTGTGAATTGATTCAGCTCCTCTTGCATAGCTAAAATCCATTCATTATCTTCCAGAGCCTCATCAACAGATGAAGGTTCTATAATTGACACTAAGCCACAGAAGGAAGATTCAGAAGTTCTGAGAAATGCTCTTGTCCTTATTGGATCATCTTTCTTTCCAATTATCACATCCTCTGGATGAGAAGCTTTCATTCTGGAAGAAGATCCTCTGACTGTTGGTCTTTCAGAAATATGCAGATTGTCAAGTTGGGAAGTTAAAGGTGTAGCATCTGGATTTTCTTCAGAGTCTTTGTCTTTAGTCTTGTTTGCCTCTGAGCCTTCAGAGTCTGTGAGAATAACTTCTCTATCTGCAAAACTTTCAACTTGCTTTGGCTTTTCAGAGCCAAGCTTATCATCAAATCTAACATGAATAGATTCTTCCACAATCTGTGTTTCAGTATTGAATATTCTGTAGCCTTTAGAGCGTTCAGAATAACCAAGCATGAAACACTTCTGTGCTTTGGAATCAAACTTGTTTAGATGATCTTTAGTGTTAAGCATATAACAAATACATCCAAATGGATGAAAATAAGCAATGTTGGGCTTTCTGTTTCTCCACAATTCATAGGGAGTCTTTTCCAGAAGAGGTCTTACAGACACTCTGTTCTGAATATAACATGCTGTATTTATTGCTTCTGCCCAAAAATGTTTTGCCAGATTTGTCTCGTTGATCATGGTTCTGGCCATTTCTTGCAATGTTCTATTTTTCCTCTCTACAACTCCATTTTGTTGTGGAGTTCTAGGACAGGAGAAATCATGTGCAATTCCCTTTTCAGAAAAATATTTTTCAAAATATTTGTTTTCAAATTCGCCACCATGATCACTTCTGACTTTAATAATTTTGCATTCTTTTTCAGTCTGGACTTGATTGCAGAAGTCAATGAACACAGAATGAGACTCATCCTTGTGTTTTAGAAACTTTACCCATGTCCATCTGCTGTAGTCATCTACAATGACTAACCCATACTTCTTGCCTCTGATGGATGCAGTTTTCACTGGTCCAAACAGATCAATGTGAAGTAATTCCAATGGTCTAGAGGTGGAAACAACATTTTTTGGTTTAAAATGGGATTTTGAAAATTTACCCTTTTGACATGCGCCACACAGAGCATCTGAATTGAACTTCAGATTAGGGAGTCCTCTGACCAGATTGAGTTTATTAATCTGAGATATACGTCTCATATTAATATGTCCCAATCTTCTATGCCAGACCCATTCCTCATCATTCACAGATAAAAGGCATTTTACATTTTGAACTTTAAGTTCTGAAAGGTTAATTTTGTAAATGTTGTTCTTCCTCTTTCCACTGAATAAGGTTGAGCCATTCTTTTGACAAACAGCTTTGCAACATTTTTGATTAAAGATGATATCATAACCATTGTCACTTAATTGACTTATGGACAATAGATTATGTTTCAAACCTTCAACTAACAGAACATTAGAAATAGAGGGTAGGTTACCATTACCTATCGTACCAGAGCCAATGATCTTGCCCCTCTGGTTCCCTCCAAATTTCACGTCTCCTCCAGATCTAAGTTCCAGGCTTTGGAACATAGACCTTTCGCCCGTCATATGTCGTGAGCATCCAGAGTCCAGGTACCATGATTGGTGTCTGGATTTTGCTGCTAAGGATATCTGCAACAGGTATTATTTTGCTTTTAGGTACCCAGATCTTTTTGGGTCCTTTGGGGTTAGATGTTCTGCGGTTTTGCCTAAACTTCTGTTTTTCAACATAGTGTTTATTCTGGCTAACCCTTGGCTTAAACACATAAGTACTCTTTTCAGAGCTTGTATGTTTAATATCATTCAGATGACCAAACTTGAAATGAGAATACAGAGGAGTCTTCTTGATGAAGAGTTTATCAACAGACTTTGGATTGCTTCCAGAGGAGGATTCACATCCAATGCCTCTTCTGTTGTTCCCACTAACACCATAGATCATAGAAGCCATTTTGCTTCTGTCTATGCTTTTAGTGAGAAATCTTCTAAAACTGGAGTCATATTTTTCTAAAATATTTTCACTAGACTCTGTTTCAGTATCAGATTCTTGTTGAGTTGTTTCTAAATCATTTTTGAGTTTTAAATTTATTTCTTTCTGCTCAACAAGTTCTGTTCTCAGAAGATTAATCTCAGATTCAAGATTGCTTTTCAGCTTCTTGTATTTGAGTTTAATCTTGCTGTAGCTTTCCATCATGTCAGATAAACTTTCAACAAGTTCAGCTCTGGAGAGTTCAGAAAATACCTCTTCAGAGTCAGAGTCTGATTCTGACTCAGATTCAGATGATGACGTTCCTTTATCTTGATCATCTGTGTTGGCCATTAGCGCAACATTTGCACATTCTTCCTCAGATTCAGAAGATGATTCAGATTCATCTGAGTCATCCCATGTAGCCATCAAAACCTTTTTCTTTTTGTCAAACTTCCTTTTGGGTTTTTCCTTTTGAAGTTTGGGACATTCACTCTTGTAGTGTCCAGGTTCTTTACATTCAAAACAAGTGATCTCTTTCTTGCCAGATCTTCTGTGTCCAGAAGATTCTTTCTTTTGATCAGATCTTCTGAAGTTGTTGAACTTCTTCCCTTTGTGCTTCCAGAGTTTGTTGATCCTTCTGGACAGCATTGATAGTTCATCTTCTTCTTCAGAAGAAGATTCCTCAGAGCTTTCTTCATTAACCTGCAAGGCTTTAACAGATTTGTTAGATTTAAAAGCTAAGGATTTACCTTTATCTTTCTTCTGGGGTTCATCTTCCTCCAGCTCAATCTCATGACTTCTCAAAGAACTGATGAGTTCTTCTAATGAGATTTTGTTCAGATCCTTGGCCAGCTTCAATGCAGTCACCATAGGTCTCCATTTGGTAGGAAGACTTCTGATGATCTTCTTGACATGATCAGATGTTGAGTAGCCCTTGTCCAGAACTTTCAACCCAGCTGTTAGAATCTGAAATCTGGAAAACATAGTCTCAATGTTCTCAGATTCTTCCATTTTGAACGCTTCATACTTCTGTATCAGCGCCAGAGCCTTTGTTTCTTTCACCTGAGAATTTCCCTCATGAGTCATTTTGAGAGACTCAAACATATCATGAGCAGTTTCTCTGTTGGTAATTTTCTCATACTCTGTATGCGAGATTGCATTCAGAAGTATGGTTCTGGCTTTGTGATGATTCTTGAATTCTTTCTTCTGCTCCTCAGTCATTGATTTTCTATCAATCTTTTTGCCATCCTTAGTAGGATGTTCATACCCATCAATGACTAAATCCCAGAGATCAGCATCATACCCCAAGAAAAAACTTTCAAGTCTATCCTTCCAATAATCAAATTTTTCTCCATCAAACATTGGAGGTTTGGTGCTGATTCTGTCTCCTTCATATTTGTTGCTTGATGTAGGAATATCACCCATATTAGCAACCAAATAAATAACAGAGTATTTTTCTCACTGGATCTTTATCTGTCACGGTTAAGCGAATGCACACTCAGAACCGGAGCTCTGATGCCAACTGAAGGTGAGAAAATACTTAGAAGGGGGGGGTTGAATAAGTATGACAGAAAATAATCAAAGATAAAAACACAAGTATTTTTATCCTGGTTCGTTGAACTCAACTACTCCAGTCCACCCTTTTCAAGAGTGATTTGCCTTTCTCAACAAGGACTTAATCCACTATTCAAATCAACTGATTACAAATAGCACACCTAAGAACAACTGTTCTTAGTCTTCTTAAGAGCTACTGATCTAACCTAGATCCTCTTAAGGAAAACTTTCTTTACAAATTAATGTAATACAATGAAAGAGTAAGAATTGCTTCTATGAAAGCTATAAACACAACTGTGTTATTTCTCTAAGTTTAGAACAATGTATGAACAGTGAAGAATATGAAAGCTTTTAGCGTGAGAGAGTTCTTGTCAATATTGTTGTAATTCAGCACTTGAAGAATGAGCTATGATGTCCTTTATATAGCCACTTGAATATTGGAGAGAATATTTTACCGTTAGAGAAAATATTTCCAATATCAAAATAGTACTGTCCTTTGTACTATTACAGCAGAGAGACGGCGCACAAATAGTGGGTGTAGCAATTGTCTGCTGAGCTGTGATTATACCATATAAGGAATGTACCAGAGGAATAATATTCTTGCAGAGAATTTTGTCTATCCCAATTAAGGAAAGATTTGCTGGCATATTCCAACGGATATATTAAAATATTCTTCTTCAAATAATTCAGATCAACAATCAATATCAGAGTCTTCAGTCTTCAGAACCTTCTGGAAACTTCAGAGCCTAATATGTTCTTCAGATGTTGATGAATCAGAGTCTGGTGCAGCTGTGTGCTTGAAGCGTAACATGCTCTTAGATCAGAGTCTTCACTCAGATCAGAGTCTTCTCTTATTCAGATTCTTGATAATACATGCAGCGTGTTGTATCTTCAGAATCTTGATAACTAAGCTCTTATACTTCAGATTCTTCTAATCTTCAGATGCTCTTGAGCCATTCAGAATTCATTGTTCACATCAAATTTGCTCTTTAAGATTAAAATCTTTTGTGCCTGTAGAAAACAGTTTAGAACAAATTTAGAGAGTATAATTCTTGTATACAAATTATCATTAATGTTATCATCAAAACATAGAGATATTACTAAGACACAATCTGTGCTCTTACATGCCCGACAGTTGGGCAGAAGTGAGAGCGTGTCTGGCAGATGTGAGGTGACTGCTTCGACTGCCAAGGGTCCGTGCTCGACGGAAGAAAGGTATTTGCCCAACGGGGAGGCAGTTTGGGTCTTATTGGGCCTTCCAACCTGATGTGGGGTTGGGTCTGCTCTACCGTGGGCCAAGTGTCGGCCCAGTCCAGAACAGTAGCCTCCCAAGTCGTTGTTCGCAGTCAAACGAGCTATGACTTAAGGTGTAGAAGTGTCGAGCATGTCGCTTCGTCGATCAGTCCAATGTTGTACTGGTCGGGGGAGCCTATGATGCGCGGTGAGGCTCGCGGACGAGGAGGGGAGACCTGAAGAGACGCAGGGAAAGCTGAGGGTCACCACATGTCACCCTAAGGAGGCTATGAGCTAGGTACCTAAATGCCTAGATACACCTCGTTTCTCGTGCTAGGGCGTATATATACATGGGCTCAGTCTGTTTTTCCGTTCACCTATCTTCTTGCTGCCGCTCAACTTTCTAAATTTTCTGCTCGACGTCTACAACGTTTCTACTCGACGCAACCACTTTTCTCCGTCGTATCACGTAAGTTTCCGCCTCCTCTACTGGTATTTTAGTAGGCTTCCGACGATGTTTTCGATGGCTCAGACGAGCCTGCCGGGGAGGCCGTGGATTTTTCCGGCGAATACGCAGGAAAGTCCTTCAAAAATAGGGTTTTGAACGAACGTCCCGATACTTGCGATGAGTGGCCGGGGAGATGCGATGATTGTTGAATGTCCCGAGGGTGCTCGAAGAATACCCAGGGCACGATCGATGAGTACCTCTAGGACAAAAGGATGAATCCCCCGGGGACGACGGAGGATCTAGGGTTAACCCTTATTGATCTTCTAGGCGACCCGAGGCGTGCCGTAGTTCTACTCTACTTCGGGCGTCCATGCCCTTTCACTTGAATTGCGGTGGAAGGGTGGATTTGATTTAGCTATCGAATTCACCGAGTTCCTCTGCTTTTCAGATAAATGGCTGCCCGCAGAGAATATAACATAATGTTGTACCTGTCTGACGATGAAAAAGGGTCGTCAAGATGGGACCGATGTGGACCTCCGGACAGGCCAGTCGAAGAATGGGTCGGGGATGAACCCCTCAACTACATGTCACGATTCGTGGTCGACGATGCGGACATCTTCGCCGTGATCGAGGATAGAGAAGCCGGGGCTCCCTCGCCAGTTTAGGGCATGTCAGCCTCGGGAACTGGATTGCATCTGCTCTCGTTATGACGGGGGACGATTCCCCATGTATGAATTCACATTTAAGGAGGCGGCGATGCGCCTGCCGTTCACTGATTTCCAATAGGGAGTGTTCGACCATCTGATGTTTATCGTACCTGATTAGAAGGAGTCACTGGCGGGTCACGCGTCTGAGTTGTCTAACTGGTTGGAGAATGGAGAGGTTGTACTTAAAACACACTCTGATGCCAAAGTAAGAGTCGGGCAAAGTGATAACAAGTACAGAGAGAGAAGTAAGAATGAGATTACCTGACCCTCTAGGGAAAAAGAGTATTTATAGTGTGCCCCAGCGCAAGGCCAACAGTTACTTCGCGTTGGGTTGGGTTGTCAGGCCCAATACTAGTAACTGTTAGGACTGACGTGGCGTCAGGAAGACCAGCACGTGGTCTTCGCCCTAGTGTAACTGCTTCGTGTTATCCGGGAGGTGGAGGACCGAATAATCAGGACACGGGTAGTTACCAGATGACGTGTCTCCGTGTAGGGGACACGTTGAGAATGTGGGGGAGCTCAGAGGAGCCCCCCCGAGCAGGATAGGGTATGCCCGACAGTTGGGCAGAAGTGAGAGCGTGTCTGGCAGATGTGAGGTGCCTGCTTCGACTGCCAAAGGTCTGTGCTCGACGGAAGAAAGGTATTTGCCCAACGGGGAGGCAGTTTGGGTCTTATTGGGCCTTCCAACCTGATGTGGGGTTAGGTCTGCTCTACCGTGGGCCAAATGTCGGCCCAGTCCAGAACAGTAGCCTTCCAAGTTGTTGTTCGCAGTCAAACGAGCTATGACTTAAGGTGTAGAAGTGTCGAGCATGTCGCTTCATCGGTCAGTCTAATGTTGTACTGGTCGGGGGAGCCTATGATGCGCGGGAGGCTCGCGGACGAGGAGGGGAGACTGAAGAGACGCGGGGAAAGCTGAGGGTCACCACGTGTCACCCTAAGGAGGCTATGAGCTAGGTACTTAAATGCCTAGATACACCTCGTTTCTCGTGCTAGGGCGTATATATACATGGGCTCAGTCTATTTTTCCGCTCACCTATCTTCTTGTTGCCGCTCAACTTTCTAAATTTTCTGCTCGACGTCTACAACGTTTCTACTCGACGCAACCACCTTTTCTCCGTCGTATCACGTAAGTTTCCGCCTCCTCTACTGGTATTTTAGTAGGCTTCCGACGATGTTTTCGATGGCTCAGACGAGCCTGCCGAGGAGGCCGTGGATTTTTTCCGGCGAATACGCCGGAAAGTCCTTCAAAAATAGGGTTTTGAACGAACGTCCCGATACTTGCGATGAGTGGCCCGGGGAGATGCGATGATTGTTGAATGTCCCGAGGGTGCTCGAAGAATACCCAGGGCACGATCGATGAGTACCTCTAGGACAAAAGGATGAATCCCCCGGGGACGACGGAGGATCTAGGGTTAACCCTTATTGATCTTCTAGGCGACCCGAGGCGTGCCGTAGTTCTACTCTACTTTGGGCGTCCATGCCCTTTCACTTGAATTGCGGTGGAAGGGTGGATTTGATTTAGCTATCGAATTCACCGAGTTCCTCTGCTTTTCAGGTAAATGGATGCCCGCAGAGAATATAACATAATGTTGTACCTGTCTGACGATGAAGAGGGTCGTCAAGATGGGACCGATGTGGACCTCCGGACAGGCCAGTCGAAGAATGGGTCGGGGATGAACCCCTCAACTACATGTCACGATTCGTGGTCGACGATGCGGACATCTTCGCCGTGATCGAGGATAGAGAAGCCGGGGCTCCTCGCCAGTTTAGGGCATGTCAGCCTCGGGAACTGGATTGCATCTGCTCTCGTTATGACGGGGGACGATTCCCCATGTATGAATTCACATTTAAGGAGGCGGCGATGCGCCTGCCGTTCACTGATTTCCAACAGGGAGTGTTCGACCATCTGATGTTTATCGTACCTGATTAGAAGGAGTCACTGGCAGGTCACGCGTCTGAGTTGTCTAACTGGTTGGAGAATGGAGAGGTTGTACTTAAAACACACTCTGATGCCAAAGTAAGAGTCGGGCAGAGTGATAACAAGTACAGAGAGAGAAGTAAGAATGAGATTACCTGACCCTCTAGGGAAAAAGAGTATTTATAGTGTGCCCCAGCGCAAGGCCAACAGTTACTTCGCGTTGGGTTGGGTTGTCAGGCCCAATACTAGTAACTGTTAGGACTGACGTGGCGTCTGGAAGACCAACACGTGGTCTTCGCCCTAGTGTAACTGCTTCGTGTTATCCGGGAGGTGGAGGACCGAATAATCAGGACACGGGTAGTTACCAGATGACGTGTCTCCGTGTAGGGGACACGTTGAGAATGTGGGGGAGCTCAGAGGAGCCCCCCGAGTAGGATAGGGTATGCCCGACAGTTGGGCAGAAGTGAGAGCGTGTCTGGCAGATGTGAGGTGCCTGCTTCGACTGCCAAAGGTCCGTGCTCGACGGAAGAAAGGTATTTGCCCAACGGGGAGGCAGTTTGGGTCTTATTGGGCCTTCCAACCTGATGTGGGGTTAGGTCTGCTCTACCGTGGGCCAAGTGTCGGCCCAGTCCAGAACAGTAGCCTTCCAAGTTGTTGTTCGCAGTCAAACGAGCTATGACTTAAGGTGTAGAAGTGTCGAGCATGTCGCTTCGTCGGTCAGTCTAATGTTGTACTGGTCGGGGGAGCCTATGATGCGCGGGGAGGCTCGCGGACGAGGAGGGGAGACCTGAAGAGACGCGGGGAAAGCTGAGGGTCACCACGTGTCACCCTAAGGAGGCTATGAGCTAGGTACTTAAATGCCTAGATACACCTCGTTTCTCGTGCTAGGGCGTATATATACATGGGCTCAGTCTATTTTTCCGCTCACCTATCTTCTTGTTGCCGCTCAACTTTCTAAATTTTCTGCTCGACGTCTACAACGTTTCTACTCGACGCAAACACTTTTCTCCGTCGTATCACGTAAGTTTCCGCCTCCTCTACTGGTATTTTAGTAGGCTTCCGACGATGTTTTCGATGGCTCAGACGAGCCTGCCGAGGAGGCCGTGGATTTTTCCGGCGAATACGCCGGAAAGTCCTTCAAAAATAGGGTTTTGAACGAACGTCCCGATACTTGCGATGAGTGGCCCGGGGAGATGCGATGATTGTTGAATGTCCCGAGGATGCTCGAAGAATACCCAGGGCACGATCGATGAGTACCTCTAGGACAAAAGGATGAATCCCCCGGGGACGACGGAGGATCTAGGGTTAACCCTTATTGATCTTCTAGGCGACCCGAGGCGTGCCGTAGTTCTACTCTACTTCGGGCGTCCATGCCCTTTCACTTGAATTGCGGTGGAAAGGTGGATTTGATTTAGCTATCGAATTCACCGAGTTCCTCTGCTTTTCAGGTAAATGGCTGCCCGCAGAGAATAGAACATAATGTTGTACCTGTCCGACGATGAAGAGGGTCGCCAAGATGGGACCGATGTGGACCTCCGGACAGGCCAGTCGAAGAATGGGTCGGGGATGAACCCCTCAACTACATGTCACGATTCGTGGTCGACGATGCGGACATCTTCGCCGTGATCGAGGATAGAGAAGCCGGGGCTCCTCGCCAGTTTAGGGCATGTCAGCCTCGGGAACTGGATTGCATCTGCTCTCGCTATGACGGGGGACGATTCCCCATGTATGAATTCACATTTAAGGAGGCGGCGATGCGCCTGCCGTTCACTGATTTCCAACAGGGAGTGTTCGACCATCTGATGTTTATCGTACCTGATCAGGAGTCACTGGCGGGTCACGCGTCTGAGTTGTCTAACTGTTGGGAGAATGGAGAGGTTATACTTAAAACCCACTCTGATGCCAAAATAAGAGTCGGGCAGAGTGATAACAAGTACAAAGAGAGAAGTGAGAATGAGATTACCTGACCCTCTAGGGAAAAAGAGTATTTATAGTGTTCCCCAGCGCAAGGCCAACAGTTACTTCGCGTTGGGTTGGGTTGTCAGGCTCAATACTAGTAACTGTTAGGACTGACGTGGCGTCAGGAAGACCAGCACGTGGTCTTCGCCCTAGTGTAACTGCTTCGTGTTATCCGGGAGGTGGAGGACCGAATAATCAGGACACGGGTAGTTACCAGATGACGTGTCTCCGTGTAGGGGACACGTTGAGAATGTGGGGGAGCTCAGAGGAGCCCACCGAGCAGGATAGGGTCTGCCCGATAGTTGGGCAGAAGGGAGAGCGTGCCTGGCAGATGTGAGGTGTCTGCTCGACTGCCAAGGGTCTGTGCTTGACGGGAGAAAAGGTTCTTCCCGACGGGAGAAAGGTCTCTGCTCGACGAGGAGGTGGTTTGGGTCTTATTGGACCTTCCAATCCGATGTGGGGTTGGGCCTGCTCTACTGTGGACCAAGTGTCGGCCCAGTCCAGAACAATACTTTTATTTCAAAAAAATTTATTATATTTTATTTTTTATGTAAATTTCTATAAAATCCATATATTTGTTTATAAAATCACTCATTTGGATATTCTGTAAAAATATTTATTTTTGCAAGAAACTATATATATATATATATATATATATATATATATATATATATATATATATATATATATATATATATATATATATATATATATATATATATATATATATATATATATATATATAATTAAACGTAAATAAAAATAAGATGGGTCTGTCAATTTAATTGACAAACTCAATTAGTATTTAAAAAAATTCTCCATTATGCACATTTGGTAAAAAAAATTGTTTGAAAACATGAATTAATTAAAAAATAGTGGAAAAATGAAAATAAAGAAGGAAAAATCAGGTAGATTGACGAAAAAAAACCAATCAAGTTAAAGATAAAATATGTTCATAGACATGTTTTCATTGCCTTCATTTAATATTTTTCAATTATATATAACACTATAACTATTGTATTTATAACTATCCACAAATGATTGTTTAATTATGTTAGTTATGTTACATTCATTTACGTATAATGATATCATTTTTACACACATGAGTTAATGTATATTCTAATGATGTGATGTTGTATTTTGTGTCGATGGCGAGATTTTTGTTATTATGTGAGAATAAGTTATCGAATTATCAAAAATCAGACGATATATGTTATCTTGTGTGTTTAGGTCCAACTATCAGAGATTTGCTTGCTTGATTGCGTTGGATCGAGAGTTATCATGAGGAATCTATCATCTTCAAAGTATCTCGCAGGTGTTTTTCCAACGGTGGAAAATGTCAAAACCACTGGTAACTTTGTACTTAACATCCTTCGTATTTTTTCGTTTCTCAAATATCCTAGTACACCTTGATTATTGTTTCTTGATTCAACATCACTCTGTCACCTGGAAAAAGGTGTTCGGATGATATCTTTGAGCAGTAGGAGCAAAAACATTATCTATAATATTTATTAAAATTTATGTTCTGGCCTGGGTCCCGGTATGGCCACACAGGCCCAACCCAATAGTGTTCCGCCAAGCCCAGCCCACCTTGGACCACAACGTCGGGCACAGGTCCCCGACGAGCAGGATAGGTCTCCCCGCGGGAAGGTCCTACCCCAACCCCGTCGGACAGGAGGATGCCCGTCGGCCAAATACTGCCCGGTCGGACAGAACCTTCTCCCTCCGCGGGCAGGACACGCTCCCTTGCTGGGCAGAACAACGTGTCCTTTACACGTTCTCCACGTGCTCCCCTCCGCGGGGACACGTCACCAACCAATTGCCCACCTCCGAAAGAGCAGGTCAACCCCACTTTCCGGAGATCAAGAGACAGTTGGACTAGGGCGAAGACCACGTCCTGGTCTTCACTACGCCACGTAAGCCCTAGCAGTCACCTGGGTTGGGCCTGGCAATCCAGCCCAACACAAGTAACCGTTGGCCCAGCGCTGAGGTCTCTCTATAAATACCCTCTTCCACAAGAGGGTCAGGTAATTCACTTCTTACCCCTTTTTTTGTGCTTGTGACCACTCTACCCATATACTTACTTTGGCATCAGAGTGCCTTGCAGGTACACCCCTCCTCCTCATCACCGGTGAACAGGTAGCAGCCCAACAGAGTGTGACCAGCCCGTGATCCCCTTCTGATCAGGTCAAATCAGTGGCGCCGTCTGTGGGAAACTGAAACTTTCCCGTTCCTCCGAGCAAGTGAACCAAAGTTTCACCAACACTCCACAATCATGGCTAGCCCACACCGCGATGATACCGTTCACGATTTCTTCCTCACCCCCGCTGCAAACGGTGGCAAGCAAACGGAGACGTCCCGCCCAGCAGAAACCGACGAGAGGGACGGCCAGACTGCGTCCCCATCATCCGCGGAACTCGCGCACCAGGCGGCCCTCCGACCCCGAAGCCCGGCAGAGTTCCAGCTTGTCCCTGTCCCGACCGAAGCTAACCCATCTGTGGCCGCCCTTTTCGCGGCCATTAACCAAACGAACCAACTGTTATTCCAGCAGAACACGCGGATTGGAGCAATAGAACCCAAGGTCCCGCTGAGGTCCCCCCCTCCCCCGCAGGAAGACCAGAACGGGAACTCGAGGAGTCCCTCCCCTCAACCCAGAAATCGACGATCTCGAATGGAGAGGCCCTATCCTGAAGCAGTGCGGGAACGAACAAGATCCTCAACGAGACAAGTTTGTCAAAAACGACAAGCCAGAGCAGGGCTGCCGACCGGGCCTCGCCGCATCGACCCCCCAGTCAGGAGGCCGAGGACCTGAAACCAGGTACCCCTGCCAAACGGATTGTCTCCCCCTCGGTCACCCACTCTCAGCGACGAAGATGACTACAGGACTCCCCTGTCCCGTGAAATCATGGCCGTCCCCATTCCCCACGGGATGGAAAAGCCCCATACGCTCTCGACATACGACGGTACCTCCGACCCAGACGATCACCTGGAAGACATCGAGGCCATGCTCGACTACCGAAATGTTCGAGGGGCTATCAAATGCAGACTATTCCCGACGACCCCGAGGAAGGGTGCCATGACGTGGTACAAGAGTCTCGAGCCAGAATCGGTTACATTGTGGAGGGTCCTGAAAGACCTGTTCTCGAAATACTTCACAGTATCCCGGCGCCATCCGAAGACGGAAGCCGCGCTCGACGCTATAATCCAATCTCCTGATGAGCCTCTCCGGAAATACATCGAGAGATTCACACGGGAGGCAGTACAGGTAACGACGTCAGACGAGATGAAGCGTTACTTAATGGAGCAGGGCCTACACCGCGATTCTAAGTTCTACGAGGCCGTTGGGATACACCGACCATCATCTCTGCAAGACTTCCTCGACAGAGCCGTGCATTATATCCGGTTCGAGGAAACTCAAGCAGCCAACTCCGCCCGAGACACGCGAGACAAGGAGACCCCCTGCAGGCACCGAGACAACGGAGCTTCGAGCCACCGGCGCGGAGGTGATCGCTGACGGAAAGATCGCCCCCGTGAACAAAGCGAACAGCGCGGCTCCACCGGCAGGTTCACAGAGTACACGGCCCTAGTCGTTTCCCGCTAGCGCATACTGGCCGAATGCGCCAAGACCGAATTTATCCAGGGAGGTGTCCGCTTCCCCATACTGACACCCCCCAAGCCCAATGTGGACAAATCGAAGTACTGCCGTTTCCACAAGAGCCACGGACACGTGACGGAAGATTGTATCCATCTCAAGGACGCGATCGAAATCCTGATTAAGGACGACCACCTGAAGAGATACACCCGGGGGGGAAACTGAAGGTGAGAAAATACTTAGAAGGGGGGTTGAATAAGTATGAAGATAAAACTTAGAAGTAAAAACTCAAATATTTTTATCCTGGTTCGTTGAACTCAACTACTTCAGTCCACCCTATCTAGAGTGATTTGCCTTTCTCAAACAAGGACTTAATCCATTATTTAATCAACTGATTACAATAGTAAGCACTAAGAACAACTGTTCAAAGTCTTCTCAAGAACTACTGATCCTAACTGGATCTTCTCAAGGAACTATTACAATGAAATGTAAGATAAATACAAGTGTTTGAATGCTTCTAACAAGCTTTATCACAACAGTGATTTTCACTTAATGTTAAGAACAAAAGAATAAACTCAGCAAAGAGAATAAGAATATTTTATGAGAGCTTGTGAGAGTTTCTATCAAATTGATCTGTCTCTTTTTTTTTGAAGAAGATGAGGAAGACTTGCTTTTATATGCACAGTAGTCCAGAAAGTCTTGATGTTGAAGGCTGTGTACTGAAAAGGCCTGAAACTTTTTGTCTTCATATCACATGACCTTTACTGGAAGTAGAATGCACAGAGAAATGCTTTTGGTCTGTGTTCTAGTGCCAAGCATGAAAGAGGAAAGAGTCGTTGAGCCAAATCAAAGGATATCACTTTGAATTCTTCTTCAACAAGTATTTCATTTCAGCAAAGTAAACATCAGAGTCTGCATGATCAGAGTCTTGGATGCCCATCAGATTTTGCTGAATCAGAGTAATGCAACAAGTGTGCTTTAGCGCGTAGTTCTATCAGAGCAGAGTTTTATGAATCAGATCCTCAGTACATGCAGCGTGTAGTACTCTCAGAGTCTTCTAAAAAATTGTGCTACTTAACTCTCATACAAAGTTCTTCAATGCTTCAGATTCTTCCTGTAGCTTCTGCTTCAGATTCTTCTGTATCTTCTGCTTCAGATCCTTCTGCAGACAGCGCTCATATTCTTCTATAAGATGATTCTGACTCTTCAGAGCCTTCCATAGTTCCATGTTCAGATTAATTTGCTCTTAGATATATATGTATACTTTAACATCTGCAGCAAATATTCATGAACAAATTTTAGAGTATATAATTCTTTAATACAAAATTTCATAAGAGTTATCATCAAAACATAGAGATATTACTTAAGAAGCAATCTGTGTTCTTACAATCTCCCCCTTTTTGATGATGACAAAACATGAGAAATTTTGTTCAATAAAAAGCAATAATTATAACTCCCCATGAGATTAAGAATCTCCCCCTGAAATGAATACTCTAAAGGAAAAGAATACTTCCCTTTTTGCTTGAGTGTATTTCAGAATCAGAGTCTGATAACTTCTTTCAAACACAAATTCTGGTTTTGCGTTTAGAATCAGAGTACAATTTGCTTCAAGAATCAGAGTTTGGTTGGGTAATTCTCAGGATAACTTCAATGAATTTATTTTGTTAGATGAAACAATAGAATCTAAAAGACTTAAATTCAAAGATAGTTAATAATATGTCTGAATTTCGTTTTAGTATTTGCTTATGAATTGAACAATCAGATTCTTTTTCTCCCCCTTTTTGTCATAATAAAAAAGATGTGTAAAGATAGAAAAGATAACAGAAGAAAATCAAAACAACATTTTCATTCATTCAGATGGTTGACATAACAGATGATAAAAAGCAAGCAACAGAAAAACAGATGCAAACAACAGTGCAAAAACATGAAAAGAAACTAAGGTTGGCGAGATGCAATCAGGGTCAGAAGATCTGTGATCTTTGTAGTAGACTCTTCTTGCTTGGCCATCCAAGTCTTAATCTCTTCAGTGGTTTGTTCTTGTTTGATCATCCAGGACTTGATTTCCTTAACCTCTTTCACAAGTTCTGAGTTGTCAGCCTTCACTTCAGATGCAGACGCATCAATGTCCATATCAGATGCAACATCTTTAGATGGAGAGTCTTCAGCAGGAGCAGCTTCCAGAAGCAGCACTGGTGGTTTGGGAATGCTCATCAGAGTCTGTCTGATCAATTCAGCAAACTTTGCCCTAGCATCTTCAGCACAGACTGCTTTGAGATGAGAAGCCACAACGTTGAACTTAGAGATGAATTTATCCCAAGCAGCTTCATACTTAACAGGATCTATACTGAACAGACACTCTTCTTCCACACGTGCAATCCCCATACAAACTTCCTTTTTGAAATTCTCAAATAGTTTATCAACATCTGATCTAGGGTTGGGGTAAAGATATTCCTCAAGAGTCACTTTTCAGCAGATTCAGCGTTTGGCTGAGGTTGTTCACAAGTGGTATCAGGAGGTGTTGGATCAGATGGTGGTTGTTCAGATGGTTGAGGTGTAGATGGTTGAGGTTGAGATGGTTGAGGTTTAAATGGTTGAGGTTCAGATGGTTGCGGTATGGTGAGTTGAGGTGTAGAGGTTGGTGAAATTTCAGCTTCAGATGATGAAGGTTAAAAATCTGAGAGGTTGAATTTTGAGCAAAGTGAAAGTCTTTGATTGATTTGGTCAGATGCTGATAGGTCAGAAAATGCAGGTTTGAATGGATCAGGAATGTGTAAACAAGAGGGTGAGTGAACTTCTGATTCAGAATCAGATGATTCAGTGGAGTGGCACGAGGTGGATGACAAGACAACCATGGTTGCAAGTGGTTCCAAATCAAGAATGTCATTTGAGGGTTCTGGAAAAGGTAACGGTTGTTCTATTATTGAGGGTTGTTCAGATGGTGTTGGTTGGGGAGGTTCATATGAAATGGGTTGAGATTGATGTTCTTGTGATTGTTGTTGTTGTTCTGGTTGATGTTTTGGTTGTGTTTCTTGTTGTTGTTTTTCTGGTTGTGTTTCTGGTTGAGGTGGTTCAAATGGAGTTTGTACAAAAGATGGTTGATAATGTGAAGGTTGAGATGGAGAGGGTTCAGATGTATGAATCCCAGATGATGGTGGTATAGATGATTTTGGTCTAGAAGGTGATGGAGGAGGTGAAGGTAATGGAGAGTGAATGGTTGGTGTTGGATCATATGTTAATACCTGTTTGATAGTTTCTCTTATGTCTTCCATACTTGCTTCTGGAGGAGTGGGTTTCACTTTCTTTACCGTCTGAGGCTTAGCAGCAACTTCAAAGGCTTTTCTCTTATGCTGAGCCTCAGATCCTTCTTCAGCAATCTTCTTTGAACGCCTTTCTCTAAAAAGATTAGGCAGAACTTCTCCTTCCTTCTGGACGATGTTAATAGGCAGAGGAACACCATTTAACAGATAGTCAGCTATGTAGGATAAGATGATCTCCCTTGGTTCGTTAGCACTGAACATTGGAAATCCTTTTGTTGTTGACATCCTTAGTAACAATTTTCTTAGGTTTGCTGGCAAGCTCTGTGATGACCTTCATCCTCTTCAGAGTATTGCCATTGATGACAAAACCTATGACATAGGACAAATCCTCTGTCAATCCAGCTGCATACAGATGTTCTACCAGACGATTCTCAGTCAGAATATCTGATATCAGTCTTCCCATAGGAATCCAATTCCTAACTTTTCTAGTTTTGACTCTTACTTCTTCTCTTGTTTCCTTTATATGATTCAGAAGGTGACTAAACAGAAGATAAGGCAAGTCCACCTTCTTTCCCTTACTCATACAGAACATGAAGTATATTTGTTCAGCACTGACATAATCTGGAGAATTTGATGATTTTCTGTGAAATATTGAACTCATGAAAATCTTGGCCCAGATCCTGTAGACTGGCTTCAGTTCCCTTACTTTGCTAGTTGGTTCCCTAGAAATAGTAACTTCTTGAAACACATCAGCAAGATCCACACGAGCAGATTTTAGACTAGTTTCACCATCAGTTTCAGAGTACCCAATAAGTTGTCTGATCTGTTTCTCAGTAATCACAATCTCCTTTCCAAGGACAGAAGAATGGATGAATTTAGGGCACACTTGAGCATGTATCAAAAACTCTTTCACCAAAGTGGGATAAACAGGACCCATAAGCCTGTCAAAATACTTTGTCCAACTCTGAGTTTGAATGGTTGAAGAAAGATTAAACCCATTTTCTTCAATGGACTCAAAATCTACAAAGCATTCACTCAGAACTTCCAGTTCTACAGTTGGAGTGAGAAGAGTTCTCACAGGTTCCTTGTACGCTTCAGTATTAGGAGAAGAAACAGCAATGGTTGATTGCATCTGAGCAGATGTTGATGAAGAATATGCCATTGTTGTTTTTGAGTGAGAGGTTTTAGGTTTAGGGTTTAGATGAAGAGCAAAGAGAAGACAGAAATGCATAAAAGGTTCGTGAGGTGAAAAGTGTGAAATGGTGTGGTTTGTGGTATTTATGGATAAAATCAGGCACACAAACAATCACATAAGCACACTTCACAAAGCATTAAATGAAAAAGTAAAAATATCATTGCACAGCAATTATGATTCTGACAAATGGGGGGAAAATCAAGAAAAATCAGATTTTCAAAGCAGTACTTCAAACGTTAATTCAGTAAAGTGCACTCTACCTTTCCAGTTTCTGAGCTACACGTGTTTGCTTGCTTGTGCTTCTGAAATCTCTTGAGAAATGAAACGTTAGCCAAACGTTCAGATCCTCTGAGCATTGTTAGTTCAGATTTGCACAAGTAAAATAATTCAAGAAAATGAATAAATTAACAGATGAAATACTTCAGAGCATTAAACATTTTGCATCTGAGAAGTTTGCCTCTGATAAATATTATTCTGGACAAAAATCCATACCAATATTTTTCAGAATAAACTTGAACCTATCTTCAGCAAGGGGTTTTGTAAAAATATCAGCCCATTGATGATTTGAATCAACAAAGGCTAAGTTTATAATACCCTTCTGAACATAGTCTCTGATGAAATGATGCTTAATTTCTATATGTTTTGCCTTAGAGTGTAAAATTGGATTTTTAGACAAACATGTAGCAGAAGTATTATCACAGAAGATAGATACATTACTCCCAAAGATCTGATCGTCTTCTAACTGACTTTTCATCCAGAGCATCTGCGTGCTACATCCAGCAGCAGCAATATATTCTGCCTCTGTTGTAGAAAGTGAAATTGTGGGTTGCTTCTTACTGTACCATGAGATCAGATGACTTCCAAGGAACTGACAGCTTCCAGAAGTACTTTTACGCTCTACTCTGTCTCCAGCATAGTCAGCATCACAGAATCCAACTAATGTATATTTATCAGATCTTCTGTAACACAGAACCACGTTAGTAGTACCTTTCAGATACCTTAGAATCCTCTTAACAGCAGTTAAGTGAGATTCTCTAGGATCTGATTGGAATCTTGTACACAAGCATACACTGAACAAAATGTCAGGTCTAGAAGCAGTTAAGTAGAGAAGAGATCCTATCATACCTCTGTAGAGTTTCTGATCTACTTTCTTACTTACCTCTTCTTTACCAAGAGAACTTGTTGGATGCATGGGAGTCTTTGTCATCTTACTATCAATCATGTTAAACTTCTTCATAAGTTCTTTAACATATTTGGTCTGATGAATGTAAGTGTTGTTGCATCCTAATTTTTGACCATAAGATCCCACCTCTTCTTGCATTCTCATTTTTTTATTTTATTCAATATTTATGTGATTAACCAATTTTTATGCAGACGCAGTAATATCGGGTGGAGATGGCATTCTTTCTCATAGTCAATCATTATGCATAACTAACCGTTTAACCCACTTGTTTGTTTTGATTTGTGAAAGGTTGGGTTACTACTGGAAGTTTAGGGAACCACGAAAGGGCTTATTATTCGAAGATTGAGATTTATGCTATTCTTATTCGACCCAATATTTAAATTCATCATTAATTCGGCCCAATATTTAAATTCAACCAGGAGAATAATTTTGGTTTTTACTCGAGCGCAAGAGGTTACAGATTGTTAAATTTAAGCTTCTAGAGGTCAGAGTGTGCAAGTTAAGGAACTTTGGAGATTCGAAATGCAGGCAATGATTTATGTTACTCTAAAGTAGATAGAGTTCGAACCCAAGTTATTTATTTAGACTTCATATGCTCATCTAAGTTCGAAATGTTGTCACAATACTCAAAGGCCCATCAACATCAAAAGAACAACAAGCAATTTCCATCTCCTTTTTGAAATTCAACAAGGTCTCCATTATCAATTTCATTGTGAACACTATTCAAACAATTTTTGAAGGGGGGATGATTCCCATAACAGAGTTTACAGATATATGGTGATGACATTTCTTTTAGGTTACAATATTAACATCACCAAGTTTCTATGAATACAATAACGTAGACATAAACTAAATTCAAATCCAATAGTTTGAATTCCATTCAAATACAATAGTTCCTATTCTTTACAGAACGCAAGATTCAATCCGTAAGCTTACAAGCTCTTAACCATCCATGGGAATCAATTCTATCAAGGATCATACTCCTACACTACAATACAATTCAAAAACTCATTTTTCAAGCTCAAAACAACACTACATATTTGGAAATTCAATCTGTGATTACAACAGCAAAGAATTTTGTTAATGACGTAAACTGTGCTGATAAGAGGTCTTGAAGTATGAAGGCACTGAGCTTGAATTTAAAAGGCAATACAATCCTTAAACTTTCCGCCACAGTCCCCTCTCACTTATCCTGAACAACTTTCATGACTTGCAACTCTTGGTGTCGAAACGAAGTATTCGGCAGCATCACCTGCAATGGTTTAAAGCGCATTAATCAAGATAACAGCCAAGACAAAACCAGATGATTTCTAAAGCAGATACTCAAGGATAAATTATTTCTAGAGTAGTAGATAAACAAATAACAATATGCTGGCAGCAGTGAGTTTCTTTCCGGAACTGGATGCCGACTTTGTTCATGGCAATAATATCACGGTATGTCGGAGCAGAATGGAAAGTTTTCAAAAAGCAATTATATGAAAGAAAGAGAAGAAAACCTGAGATCCTAGGCAAAGGAATGCTCCTGGTGACGCCATCGAAGGACTTATGATGCTTTGTATGCTGATGCTACTATGAGACCAAACATAGGATTCACCAGAAATTGAATTTCTCTATCAAGAATTTGCTTCTAAAATCTCCAGGTTCTTTCGTCTTCAAACCACCACCAAGACTCCCTTTCAACCTGTCAAAACATCACAATCAGTAGTCATAACGCACCGACAATGTCGCGATTGCTAAAAAAAAACTTATCAGATACCCCACAGTGGCAGGGCTTATCGTGCAGTAATGAAGCCTTAATACCAAACTGGCTTGCTAATGCAGGTAACCAATATGTGAAATCAAAGAAGACCATATGGGGACTGAGCTCTCGTAGAGATTATTCCATGATAGGCTCAGCAAGTTTGTTGGATGTATGAAGATATGAGGTAAGACGGCCTGATGCAAATTATGGATACATTATAACATGAAATTTGTTAGCAGCCATGGTTGACACTACTAGAGAGTTTCGAGAGGTTTCGAAGTCGAATCTCACCACCGCGGTTCACGCAGAAGTTTGCATTTCATGATTGCTCCGTCTTGATTTCACCTTTACACTATTTCTCGCTCCATGTTTCTGCCTCAACAATCTGCAAAACCAATTGCCAGAGTGAATTAACCTTCAGCATACATGATGAATTAAAGAAGGAGAACAATGTATATATGCCGAATTCGCTCCAACGCCGTTACCTCTGTCCGAATCCACACTGCTGAACAGGGAAGCCTTCTGTCATAAACTTGTTCTTACCCCCATTACGGCCATACAGGAGCTGTCTATGAAAACTAAATCATTCCTAGCACACAAAATCTACCAGCAATATATGTTCCAATTACTAGAGAAATTAAAACTTGAAGTTAATTAAATTATACTTGAGCCATTCCTTAGCTGCCGGTGACGAGTTTATGGTCAAATTCTGGGACATGGATAATACTAGCTTGTCGACAAGTATTGATGCAAATGATGGATTACCGGCTTTATCCATGTATTAGATCAAACAAGGATGGATCAAGCCCTTTAACTTCTTCCTGAAATATACACAAATGCTTTTAAAAAAAGAAGAAAGGTTAGTAACCTTAACAGACATAGAATAAAGTTTAAGAAGGAGTTGAGTTCATTTGATTTCACCCCTCGGTTCAGAATTGACAGCAACAACATTTGCTAAGGCATCCACAGGAGGAGTAACTATGCGGATATCCTCAGCAGCATGTTGGGTGTCGTAACGAGTCCTATCTGAGCAGGCCATCACTACAGACATGTATTGCATTAAAAAGGACTTCCCACCTTAGTCGTAGCATCCAAGTGTTGTTGCTGCAAGATAGTTGAAGAGGTCAGGTTCATGAGACAATTGTTTAGCCAAATATAGACATGATTAACATAAGGGAATGCAAACCTCTCACACGGAAGTCGATGTCCCAGCAGTACCAATATCCCTCGGATTGTCATCCTCCATCTCCACAAAGAGAAATGGTTTGCAGATGCATATAAATTTCTAATTGCCTTGCTTAGTGAAAATCATATATGGTGTGCTTCCTGGGATATAATGGGCCCTCTTTTGGAGACTTTTTATAATTACTACAAAGACGACCGCAAACAATCACTTCTCAGACAACTATGGAACAGAATCTCTAATGGAATGCGCCACTGCCTACAGTGTATTTCTCAGCATTAGCCCAAGACACATTCAGCATAATTTGAATTTTGAGACACCTATAACAAGAATTAACTCGCACTAACATCTCTGGAACAACTGTCGAGGCAAGAGGCCAATGCTATTGGAGAAACAATTAGCACACTGAAATTTGCAGAAAGACTTGCTACTGTCGAACTTGGTGTTGCTCGAGTAAACAAGGTTGGGGCAGATGTCAAAGACCTCAAAGAACAGATTGCCAACCTTAAGGCGGCGTTGGCTGGAAATAAAGGAAATTTAGAGTATTCTTTGTCCGACAACTCTGGAAAATATAGGACAACAGCTAGCAAACTATCACCCTATCATGCAGTTCAGCATGGTGCAGGTATTGTGGATGACCCCTTTTGATGCCGACAACCAACGAATGATGTAGGCAACTTAGAGCTTCAGAGCAATGCCATATTGAGACAAAAAAACTCAGAGCTTTGATTTTGACGAATTCGCCATCCTGGCCCC